>PVJX010021903.1:0-31917 GCA_004027295.1 Dolichotis patagonum | reverse complement strand
CATTGTTGGGACACTGCATTGTTCTGGCATTGCCCATCTGATATGCCTATCCCAGAGGAAGAGCTGCAGGAACTGATAGAAGGTCAGAGAGTGGTGTTTCCTTCCACTTCATGCTTCTTGACCAATTAAAACAATATACAGAAGCAGGAAAATCAGTCATCGAAAAGCAAAAGAGTTCAGGCATAGAAACCTTTCATTCCGGACAGTGGAAACTTGATTTTGCTGTATGTGGCTCCCAAATTTTCTTATAATTGACAAAAAACAGAACTCAGAAGACTGTTAAAGGCCCTGCGTTCAGCTTCCTACCAGTTTCATATGGCCCTTGCACACACCACGCGGAGAGTACAGATGTTCTCTTCAGGACAAGCTCCTGCTCCGTCACTGCCAGTGGCATCTAGACTCTCAGTATCTCCGCCTGTTCCTGTTAGGCAGCTGCACCCACCTTCTCCTCCCACTGACACTGGCTAGACTTCAATTTGAAACCATTTTTGTGTCCACAGCAACCTCTACCCTTGCACTGCTACCTCCTAACATGTTTCCCATGAACTTCCAGACATTGCTCGCATGGCATTGGCCCTGGAGGGTGAGAAACCTTTCTCAAAACTACTGCTCATCTTGAATACAAGCCTTGGAAAAAAATAAGTAAACTTCTAAATTTTTTTCCTGTGGAGCTCTCTCCCTTGGGAGCTTGACAAATTTACATTGACCAATACCAAATGTTCTTTAAAAAAAGTTATTAGTCCATATTTGCAGCACATAATGTTTACATTCCTCGTGGGAAGTTGGCACATGTACAGAGCATTTCTCATTTTTTTCATCTCCTTCGTCTCTTCTTTCTCCCCTTGCCGTTCCATAGTTTCTTGATGCCATTCCTCTGTGAGAAAGATCTATCTCCCTACTTCCTATATCTTTGCTTTATTTTGTTCTTTATTTATAATTCAGGTTTCTCATACAAGAGAAATCATATGATATTTAAGCTTATGTGTCTTATTTATTTCATTTACCATTATGCACTCAAGATGCATCCATTTTCCTAGAAATGACTCAAGGTCGTCTTTCTTTATGGTGGAGTATTCCATTGTATGTACATATCACATTTTCTTTATCCATTCATCTGTTAATGGACAGATAGTCTGCTTCCAAGATTTAGCTCTCGTGAATTATGTTTTTATAAACATGGGTATGCATGTATCACTGTAATATGATGTGGTCAACTCTTTCAGGGAGATAAATTCTAAAAAGGTATACATTCTCCCACTTCTCATGATTCTATGCCAGGTTCAAATCTCAGCAGCTCAATTACTTTCCAACACCAGAAAGGCTTTATGCTATTGCAGAGCACCTTGGAGAGATGTTAAACGACCTTTGACTTTGCTCTGTATGGGAGTGTCTTAAGTCTTTGTTGCAGATATATACACGTCTGCATTTTTCTCTGATATGTGTGTGTGTGTGTATATATATATATATATATATATATATATATATATATAAATGTTTCTCTAAGTGCCTCAATTTGTCACGAAGATCTTAGTGGGCTTTTATCCTTATGCTGAATCAGTAAGCCAATCTGCGTCCATGAAACATTTGTTCACCTCAAATATGTAACAATAAATATAAATTGGTAAAATTATACTTCTCACTGAAGTTTTAAAATTGGGATAAGAAGTGATTTTTGTTCAAATGTGTTTCATGTTCATTCCAAAATAGTTTTTGAAAGCATATGGGTATTATATAACCACATAGTGGTTATAACAACTTTTATTGTTACTTATTTACAAAAACCTGTATTTTATGGCTTCAGATTATCATTATCCTTTAAAACTGACATGAATTTGGCTCTTTCCAAACAATCTAAATTATTTTTGACTCTCATAACATGAAAGGCCAATACCAATTTCTTTCAAAAATCACCAAATATTCGTTCTCTGTTCCTATAACTTCTTTTGAAAGTTTTGCTGAACTGGTTCTTTTAGGCAAATTTAAATGGTAAATAGAGCAAATATTTCTACACTTTATAGGACTATACTTTAAGATGGGCAACACAGTTGAACTTTTCTTATCATTTGAAAGAGTGTTTTATAAAAGAGATTTGTTATCAGTTTTCATTCATATGTGTATGTGTGTATTTTGGCAGTAAGGGTGGGGTATTTTTATGCTTTAGAAATTTTTTGTAAAGAAGGACCATGAAGCAGTGTAGCTGATTTCTTTGAAATGAGAAAGCTAATGTCATCATGGCCCTTTTCCTGATAAACCTAAGAAGCCTGGGTTTGTTTAAAAGAGAGAAGCACATGTAAAGTTGAGGCTAAAAGAGTTGCAGATGCTGAGGAATTAAGCACTATTCGAAAGAAGCCAGGTAATTTGCAAAGGGATAAGAAGAAAGATGCCCTTGGGATTCTCAAAAATCAGCAAGCACCAACCCGTTATCAGTTCAAGGCTCCAAAAGTTTAATCCCATTTGAGAAGAGAGTCCTTTGGATGGCTAATTAAGAAGGGCTTTCTAAGGAATTGGTTTCCTGGAATTCACTTTACTATGCTCAGTCATTCAAGCCCCAAGAGGATGCCACAAACATGGCCCGAGGGGACCTAGCTGCTGCTCAAGCTGGGGGTTGATCTTGACATCATCCAGGTGATGCTGGTTTTGCCAACATGCAGACTGGAAGAGTTTTAGGGTCAGGTCAGCTTCCTACCAGATTTTAAAGGAAAGCTTGAAAGGCCAAAGAGCCACTGAGAGGGTAGTGTATGAAGTCATGACAATGAAGGCAAAGGTGTAGCAGAGACCCCAGAAACTCAGAGATGCCAGGAACATGAAACATCTACTGAAAAAGCCATAATTTAAGAGTAGACCCAGATCAAGGCACAGGTTATGTGGACTCCAACCAGCAAGGCCATAAGGGTGAGGCCTCCAAGCTCTCTACTACTCACTTCTCACCACCATGCCCACCATGACATTTCTTCATTGAAGCCAGCTGACCATAAACTGAATCCCCTAAAACTATGAGCTAAGTTAAACCTTTTCTCCTTTAAGTTGTGGGTGTCAGAAATTGTGTCTCAGTGACAGGAAACCTGACTAATACAGTATTTTAAGAAACTGGCATTTTCTTATGCATTGCTCCTCAAATATATTCTAAATTCTAATTATGGGTTTAGTGGGACAATTGATAGCATACACAAAGAACTTTCAAGAAGTAAGGCAAATAATCATAACCTAGAATCATCTAATACACCAGATTTACTAACAACTTGGACATGTTTTCAAATTGTGTTTGAGGAAAAGAGTCATTCAATTTACAATTTGATTCTATACATAAAATTATAGTTCAACCATTGTAGAACAGTACTTTATCACTGTTTGTCAGACAATAGGCAGGGTTGTCATTGGACCACCTTTTTAGGAATTCAAAATAGCTCACTGTTGAGAAAAATTTTGGATTAATTATCACTGAACATTGAAAAGAGAATGACCAGAAGAAGAGATCTAACAGAATGCAGACATTGGCATATGGCTTCTATTTACCCCTTGAAGCTCAGTGACAGATATCTGATATACTACAGCAAGCAATACTATAACTTTCTCATGAAATATTCTACTGTCTAGGAAGAAAAAGGTTGGTGCTAACACAAGAAATCCAAGCCAACAGATGTGAAAGGAGAGGACTGGAAATGCTTTCAGATGAGGTTTTTGGTGCTAAATGCTGTTCTAAGAAGGTCATCTAAGAATAAAGTCACAAGAATTTTTCCCATTGATAAAAAGTCCTATAAGTCTAAACTCATTCAGACATTCTCTTTCCTTCAATTATGATAGATTCTTATTCAGACATCAATGTTTGGTCAATAATCTTTTGAATAAAAAGATAATCAATTATAAGTAAAAAATGGATATTTAAGTTTTCTTTTTCTTATCTATTATTTCCAGAATTGGCCAATTATGATTTGCTCTATTGTTCTTCTTGTTCATCTCTTTAAAATTTTTTGCAATTATGAATTTGTAAGCCTCTGAGAGTATTCACTTTATTTTTAAAATGCATATTAAAATGAAAGTTCAGCTTCAACTTATTTAAAATTTATTAAGCTTTGCAAATTCTATTTTGAACTATCACTAGCAATTATTTTCTTACAAAAGTTCAGAAATATTAAGATAGTATAGACCAAGTTTAATTCATAATTTATTTCCATAAATGTATTTACACTTCTATAGTTTCTATGTTTCTATAATTTATAGAACAACTTTATGAATAAAAATTCAAATTACAAATTTTTGTTTTGTTTGGACTTTCAAGCCCTTGTTTCATCTTATGACTCTGTCACAGTAAGTTGATACATACAGAGTTCTTGAACGTTAGAATCCTAATGAAATTATAAAGTGACTGCATTGTATTAGTATCAACTATGGACTATCATCGCAGACAATGGCCTTTCTCAAAACCAAATGATAATAATGCCATTGAGTTAAAATTATGAAATTTCTATTTAAGGGAAACAGATTATGAATTAATAGTAAGATATCATAATGTCAACAGTTAATAGATCAAAGCAATTCAGAATTCAAGAGATGTAAGAACTAGGGGTGGCAATGCACAAATTTGTTTCTATTCTAACTGTACGTTATGAAACACTATATGCACTGAATCCAGGCAGGCTTATAACACAGCGTCTGGAAGTTCATTCATCTATCGGGTTTTGTTGCTGTAAGAGTTCTAGATGAGAAATTCAGGGATCATCCAATGAGTGGGCATGGAGCAAAGGCAGGAAACAGAACTCCAGAGTGAGAAGGAATCAAACAGAGATAAACACAATGAAAATATCACAGTTTGAGTTTATTTTTTCTCATGATTTTCAAAAATCATCAGCTGAGCTGACTATGGCTATAATTTTTAGTTTCAACAGAAACCAATGAGAGCTAACAGATCTCTACAACCTCAGAAAAAAGTCTTTTTTTTAAATGGATACCAAGTTAAGGGTGTAAGGTTATAAGAGGTCATCATCATTTTGCTGTAAAAGGGATCAACATGCATGTTCCCATGAAAAATAATAACTTTCAATAATTTTAAACCCAGCACCTTTCACCAATTTAGTTTTTCAGAATGTTAGGAAAACATGACTTTTTCTTCTACAAACTTGCTCAGAACAGACACGAATTTTCCCACCCAGAGAGCAGTTCAGGAAAGATTCTGGTTGCCAACCTTCCATGGATAAGTTTCTGAAGCACGACCAAGGTGAAAGTTGCTTCAGCCTTGGGATGATTGCCTGTTTGCCATTTATGGATCTTGCTTTTTCTGTTTCATCATAGCAGGAAAGCAGTTATATGGCTGGGGTAAGGGAAGCACCAGAGAATGCCTGCTTTTTGGGGACCACTTGGTCTCCTGACTATGATCCTGTTTCTTTAAGAGGAAAATGCTGACAGCTAGGGTGGGGAGTCAGAAGAAATAAATTAACACTCTTGACTGGTGTTCAAGGCTATGATTTCATGAGTGTTACAATGATTATTCCACACTAGGATAAAGACCTACACTGATGAATGGCTTAATAATCCTCCAGCAATTATGTAAAGTTATTTTATTAAACATGGTGACCTGATGTTCTTTGTCTTTTCTGAAGACAAAATGAAAATAGAGAGGTTCAAACTGTACTCCCAGAAGGAAAGACATATCTTAGATTAAGATATGTTTTTGAATTAGGGTATTTGTAACTGAAACAAATAAATTTCTGGAAGAAAAAAAAAACAAGTAGAAGTTTGTGAACAGTTTCGTTCTAGGGAGAAGGCATTGGGAGATTTAGAGGTCAATCTTTGTTAGTGAACGAAAAATATTCCCCACTGATAGCATCTTTCAGAGGACCCAAACTTATGACACTGAAATTGACCTCTGTGGTTTTAAGGGAAATAGGCTATTCTTCTCTTCTTCCACTTATTTGGGTATAAAAGGAGTCTGAATTCCCCACATTAATTTTGGTAGCAGGAATAGACTTGTGACATTTGTTAAATAACACGTTGTATTATGATTTGCAATAAAATTTACAAGTTATGCCATGTATTTATGAGTTTACTGTGTCCTCTGAGACCACATTAAACTCTAGGAAATTTCCATGAGACCTGAGATCACAGCACACTCCTGGGATGTAACCTTTTGCCGGACCTTGCTGCCCTTTGTCATTCACAGCCAGCTGTGCACATGCCCCAGCAATCAGAGCTGAAAGAGCAATGACCTCCAGGAGCCCTTCACAGAGGCCCTGAGTGTCCAAGAATTTTATCTTTGTCTCCCAGAGAGTTCCTTCTCACTTGCTTTTGTGAAGAGAGCTAAAATTCCTACCTCCTCTCTAATCAGGTACAAGTCATTTCATCACATGTGTGCTGGATGAAGCTATAAAATCAAACGTTCATTCGAAAGGAATGGTGTAGGCATTAATTTTGGGCGGCTTTCCAATGGTATATTCTCAGCTTTTTGCCTCATTTCCCCCAGTGGTATGTCATAGAACTGAAAGGATTTGTCTAAAGACAATAAAGCTGAAAGCAATTGAAAGAAAACTCAGCCAGATATAAAACAAATTTTCAATATTAAAAACCTTCAAAAAGGAACAAAGGAATTACATTAAATGGAAATTACAGTGTAGTGAGGAAATGACCCCATGGCTGTTAAACTCATCATGATTTTGGGGGAGAGGATTTCCATGCTGTAGCAGGCTAAGGCAATGCTTTGGAGCCAGAGCAGCCACCAAAACATTTGTGCAGGGAAGGGCGGAGACTAGGGTGAAGTCACACTGATGCCCAGGTCTTGAGAAGAGCATTGCTGAGGCCTGTTTCCCCTCCAGAGACCCTTTCCTTCCAGCACTTCCCATTTTTCAGGACATCTCACAATCATATGGTGGCCTGGTACCAAGAGACCCTGTGTTTATTCAGTGACTGTCATCAAATTCCCAGGATCTCTTTTTTGGGGTGATAAAAAATGCACATAAGGGGCAAAAGAGTTATTGTGCTTACTGAGTTTTACTTGCTAATTGAGCTACACCAAACAAGAAGTTGTGGAAATAGATCTAAAAATGAGAGAGAGAGAGGAGAGAGAGAGAGAGAGAGAGAGTTCCTGATCGGTAAAGTAGGCATAACATGTTTCATGTTACTATGAAATAAGTTACTATGTAGATTCATTTTAATACTGTGCCATGCATTATCTGGTATATGTTGTGCCCTCAGTTAAGTTGTTGTTGATTTCTTAATATTATTGGGCATAATATTAATTTACTTATTTTAATGAGGGTATTATGAGTGCTATTATTAGTTACAATCTATTGAGTCCTTAGATGTCACTGTGAGGAACTGCTAAGGACTCGACGTGATCACCTTTATCCCACAAATAGATTCTTAAGGGTGTGTGTCAAGCATTCCTCACTTCGCGCCTCCATGTATGTTCTTTATGGAGTGTGCACTTGCTGCCTTTCTGTTCCCTTTTATTCCTTGCAATGTTTTCCATCTTTTCTGTTTTCACACAGAGACTCCAAAGTGAGTCTTTACTTTAGCAGAGCTTGCAGGGAAGAACAGAGTTGTCAGTGAACAGACAGGAGCCCTCCTAGAAGTGGCTGGGAGTGCTGCTTACCCAGCAAATGCAAGCTGGATTTAGTGAGAAGCAGGGCTGACAGCATGCTGTGAGTCGTGGGCATGCATGTTTTCTTAAGAAGACTTCTCCCATTTTAATGTTTTGATATTAAATTTCTAGATCTAAAATATCAAATGGAGCTGGTTTGCAAAACGGAAGACAAAACGTGTGTGCAGATGAAGCTGGTGTTAGGGTGGTAGGTGAAACTATTTTTTTTCAATATGGGAGCTCTATAAATTGTGATATCTTACTGGGGACAAGACTAATGAACTTTATGGCAGGGAAACCCATTCAGTTCATATGAGAAATGAATTTAGCTTTTGGATGTTCCTACTCATAGTTAGTAATAAACTTTTGTTCAAACAATGAGAAAAAACAGGAAATGGAAAAAAAGTCACAAATCTGCAATTATAACTATTTTGGATCCTAATTGCTGCCACATTTTTTGCATTACTGTCGAAGTAAAATATCAGAACAACACTTGAGAATTTTTGTGAAAGAAAATTTGTTTCTGATCCTAGGCACAATATTTAAAAATGTCATCATCAGTAACAAATAGCTGGGACCATGAATTACAACAATGAACAGAATGCTGACCACATAGCAAATAGGAAAGTTCCTGGCTCACGGGTCACAAGCTAAATATGCAGCTCAAACAAGCTCCAACTTAGCAAAGAGCAACAGGCCTCAGGGGGCACTTTGAAAATAAGAGAATGCCACCACCTAAGTTCTTTCCCTACATACACAGAGGAAGAGAAGAGGAAAACACTCTAACTCTTAACTACTTGCTCAAAGAAGGCAAATACATTCAAAAAGTACAATATGAACTGGAAGAGACTAAAATTCGGTTAACTTCAATTGGCATCTTAGGTTTCCCTGATACTTCATTAACCAGCTGAGGAAGATAAGATCAGCTAAAGTACAGAAAACAAGGTGGTGTCCTCTGAGTACCTGCTCATCTGGCAGCTCTATGAGCCTCCCCTTTTATCCTAAGATCTTGGAACACTAATCCTAAAAGAAGCCATGTAGCTAAGGTAAAGGAACAGAACATCTGTTTAGAGAACGGAGGTCAGAGTTCTGCATATACAGAGCTTACCGGGCCAGGTTTGAAGATGTGGAAGTGCCAGTGTTCTAATGGCAAATGACAATTCTTGGAATTAGTGACCACATTGATAAACACTCTTCCCAAGCCGTGTGCAACCAATAAAGGTCATTACTGAATCATCTGGAGAGGTCAAGGCCCCATCTCATGTTATTTTACTGTTAAATGCAGGCATGAAACTCTTCTTTAATAGTATTTACCACTAGTACAACGATCTAAATGAATTCAACAATGTTCCATAGAATTATCTTTCAGAGTGATGGCGCCACTCATGCCTGGCAGATTAAGAAGACTTCCTATTTGGAGATTTTCATGTACCTGATATCAAACCTAAACTGGCTGAAAATAGGATCAATGCTCTAAGGAGAATTACAGTTTTAGTATCTATATTTAACTTTCTTTCATAAGCATTTCTTAATATTATAGATTTTTTTTTAGTCTTACCCTTTTTGTAACGTGCAACATTATTTTGTTCTGAAAAATTTACAATTTTGTATATTCCTCTTTGATATTTAGTCTAGGTAAAAAGAATTTTATTTAGCATAATTAGAAGTCTATTATAAAGGATTTTATTAAACATGTTTGTTATATGAACACTCATGATCCACATAACTGGGGAGGATTGTGTATTAACTTCAAATAGACAACATACAGTAGTATAGATTGTGAATAGAAATTCTTATTTGTCCACATGCACAAGTAAATATTTTCAGGGCAAATCATAATAGTTTGCAAGATCATAGCTTTGTTTACTTATAGAAATATGGGTTCTGAGTACCAAGATGATCAAATTTCATAAATATATATGCTACTATAATGCATTATAGCTTTCAGGTTCTTCCCTAGGTAAAATACCAATAATGAATGAGTTCTTACTTTCACAGTGAGCACCTCTTCCCTCAAAGTGTCTTATTTTAACACATTTGACCTTTGATCCTTGTAACCTATTCAAATGAGAAGCACGTTAACAAAAATATGAAAAGATACTTTTAAATGGCAAATATCACACAAAACCATCACTTTAATTTCAGTTAGGTACAAAAGAGTGAGATTGTTATTGTTCTAAAGGAAGATTTCCAAATGGCTGTAAAAAAAATAAGTTATCTAGAAGCATATTTATCAGCTGGTAATTTTGATACTAACTTCATCCTTGCTATCCTGAAAGAGTTAGTATAATATTTCTTGAAAGACATGGTAACTCTCTTAAGCCATGGAATTGATTTTCAGGTAGAATCCCACAAGGCATTGCATCTCTATCTATCCAAAAGTTGTACTACTTTTCTGGAAAACCCTTCTCATTTTCTCAAATGTATCATTGTAGGTAGAAGTTATTTTTGAACACTGAGAAGAAAGAAAGGGGATGATCAGTAGGAAATAATTTTTAAAATGTAAGTTATAGGAAAAAACTATCTTCACTACCAATGTTTCACAATTAATTGTTTTCAAAATCAGTATTGTAAGTTAAAATTAAAGTTTGAAAATGCCTTTAGTGTAATTTGATCACTTTTTAAAAGCTAAAATGTTATCACTTTATCAAAGCCTTAAAAACAGTTTTTACAACTAATGCTTATTCTTTATCTTTCTTCTTTTGTAGCAATGTCTGAGCTAAATCATAGCCCTCAGACTCTTATTTGGTGACGTATCATCTTTGAATAAATATGTGCAGAAGCCCGCATAAGCAAACAATTTTAAATTTAATGTCTTACTTGTGCTAAAAGCATGATTTTCTTCAGAATGTGTCTTGACTTTTTTAGACTGTAAGTAAAGGAAATTTATATATACACATATATGTACAAGTATATTACATATAATTTATTGCTAAATATCAAGTGTATATTAGGTACAGTGTAAATCCATTGCTGCCATTGTCTATTTAAAAAAAAAAAACCTAAAAATTCCACTCAGCATATCTGTCTTACGGACCAAGCATTTGTTGTGCCATCCTGGCATGGGTAGCCTTCACTGTGTACTGAGAAGATAGAAGGATTGAAAGTCATACAGCCCAGGGACTGGGGATTTAGCTCAGCAGTGTAAGTGCCTGCCTGGCAAGTGTGAGATCATGACAAAGAAGCATCTGGAAAATGGCCTAATTTTTTTCAAAGTATTGCATCAAGATTGTAAATGAAATATCCCAACAGATATAAAGAAATAATTAGATGTGAATAACACTTAAAAAGGTGAATTCCAAGATCGTTTTTACTGACATAGACAGGCACATCTTGTCAGAGGAACAGGACAGGTATTTTAGATGGAAGGAATGAGCTCAGCAAGAGAATAAAGGAGATTATTGAAGACAGTAGAGGAGACAACTGAGGGATGTCAGGAAACAAACTCATCACTTCTTCTTGGTGGGAACATTTAAGATGCTTTCTTTAGTTAACGTTTACAATAAATTGTTGATACATAATTATAATCACTACAATAGAACATCAGTACTTATTCTTCTTGTTTGTATTTTTGGACCTAAGAATCCATCTTTTTAAATCCTCTCCTCTCCCTCTAATTCCCAGATCCTGGAAATTACTCTCTGCTTCTATGAAATCAGTTCTTTTAGTTCCACATATGAATTACACCATATTCTGTTGGTATTTCTGTACCTGCAACATTTCATTTAATAGAATGTTCTCTAGTTTCATCAGTGTTGCCACAAGTGGTAGGAGTTCATTCTATTTTATGTTGAATAAGAGTCCACTATATATATGTAGTACCTTTTCTTCATTCATCTATTAAAAGACTCATTATCTGATTCCATGTTTTGGCTATTGTGAATATTTCTTAGTAAATATATAGATGCTAATATCTCTGATAGTCTGATTTTATTTATTTTGGATATACACTTGGCTGGATATTATGGTAGTCCTATTTCTAGCTTTTTGAAGAACTTCTACACTATTTTACATAGGAGTTACATTAACTTAAATTTTCACTGACAGTGTACAAGTTTCCCCTTTTCCAAGTCCCTACCTGCATTTGATATTTGTGTCTCTCTTATGACACTTGTTCACACTGAAGATGACATGTCATTGTGGTTTTGATTTGTATTTCCCCATTCATTAGTGATGCTGAACATTTTTTCATATACTTGTTGGTCACTTGTGTATCTTCTTTTGAGAACTATCTATTCAGATCACTCGTTCATTTTTAATCAGTTAATTTGGGTCTTTTGCTGTTTAAATTGCACATTTTAGACATGAATCAATATATTACATTTTAAACCGTAGATTTAGTATAATTATGTGTTAATGAAATGTAATTTGAAAAGTAAAATAAGGAATCAAAAGCTGCTATAAATTTGTTAAAAGAGGAACAGAAACTGAAAACATGTAATGTGAAAGAAAAACACAGGTGACCATGATGCTGAAGAACATTATATAAGGCAGGTTTTCTGGGTTGACCAGAAAACTCGAAACTACAGATGCCTACAATCTAGTGATATATCTCAGTATTCATTTGAATTAGTTTTATGCAAATCCCACCACTATAGAGAATGCTGAGAAAACGTCTTCTCCTAATCGCAAAATCAGTGTCACCAGAAAAACAATAGCATATGTCAACAAGTTAATGCATGACTTTGATGTGTTCACCCCTATTTAAAATATATGTTGCTCTCATTATAATAAGGACCCTTGTCCTTATTCTAGAAAACACCAAATTTCTGATGATGATAAAAGAGGTTATTGTCAATTCCATTCCAAAAAACTCTGGGTTAAAAAAGGGTTCAGAGATGGGAGAAGTTTAGAAAAGAAACATTCTGGCATAAAATCAACTTCCCATGCAGAGAATGCTACACAGGCTAATGGTCTCATCCCCAAGAGCTATTATGGGTACATTTAACTTCTGGCTCAATTCCTAGCATTTCTGCTCTCTTTTGACTTTTCTACTCATTTACAATGATAGAAATTCATGCATGAATGGGTATTTAGATCAAGTGTGCAAAAACATGGGCATCTTCCATTCACCCTTTGAAGGACAGAGTTCATCTCTGAATGCATGCTATTTCCATCCAGTAAAAGGAGTAGGAAACATAAAAGGCCTATTAGATCATCTTGTCAACTCTTTCTCTTAGTTCCTTTAATAATCCAGGATGTCATCAAATGAAACTATCCACTTTAGGGCATCTCCAAGGACAGGGCAAGGAACATCTCTGGAATTCACATACATATCCAGCCAGGCAGTCACAAAATTCAAAGATTCCTGATTAGAACTGATGAAAGTAAAATCATTTATCATCACAGGTCACCTCTCAGGGGTTGTTTCTCCAAGAATTAATAAATGCAATGACAGTCAAAAAACTAGTTGTGCTTTTTTTTACATCACATTCATATGCAATAATTCTTTTCATTGCTCTTAAGAGACTGGAAGACTGGCTGATTCTCTCTCTGTGTGTGTCTTTCTGACTCTGTCTCTGTCTCTGTCTCTCTGTCTCTGTCTCTCTCTCCGTGTGTGTGTGTGTGTGTGTGTGTGTGTGTGTGTGTGTGTGTAATTGGGTGTTTGCCTTAAAGGAAAATCTCAGGATCTTCTGTATCTGACAAGCCTGCTGGTTTGTGCTAATAAGCTCTAACAGCTTTAACATACATCTTCCATAGCTTAACTACTTGTGCCTTATTTCACCGTGGCAAAAGAGGTGCTTAAATTTATGTAAGTGCTGGATCTTCACTAGAAAGACATTCCTTCCTATCTCTTTCCATGATGCTGATTCACTGATGCCGAAGCCATGGTAAAAGATCCAGAGTTCTGAAAATGCTGGGAAGTATCAAAAAGCACTCGCAGAAGCACCCTATTGAATCCAAAACATGTGAGCTTTACACAAGTGTTTTCCAATGTCAATTAATAATCAGATGACTGAAACTGTTCTCATCTTGCACACCTAATGTCTGTAACCTAGCTCTGTACGTGTGAGGCGTAGTAAAACCTATAGTGGATTCTCAGCCCAGCTGCCTGTTGGCTTCACACTGAGTGTCTACACCCAGGGCCCCTTTCTCAGAGATTCTGAATTAATTGCCCTGGAGTAGAGCCAGACATTGGTATTTTTATAGCTCTCTGGGAGATTCTAATGTATAGCCAAGGTTGAAAGCTGCTGAGCAAAAGCCTAAAATTAACAAGTCAAATCTGAAATGAATTAGTGGTATATTGTACATTATAAGCAAATGTAACCCTTTCTTGGCAAGCTTTCAGAAACTTCTAGAAGAAAATTCTTCTGGACCCGCAGAAATGCTTTATCTCTACTCCAATATCTTCTGCAAATCTCAGAGACCAGGATCTCTCTAGCGTGAATGCACATTTGAGAGGCAGAGGACTGTAGTGATTGAGTGAACAGCTTTTATATTCTTGTCTTCACATCCTTACTCTAGGTTACTTAGTGATATGATCTTGAGTTCTT
The DNA here is from genome assembly GCA_004027295.1 of Dolichotis patagonum. Taxonomy (NCBI): domain Eukaryota; kingdom Metazoa; phylum Chordata; class Mammalia; order Rodentia; family Caviidae; genus Dolichotis; species Dolichotis patagonum. The sequence continues at coordinate 17,853 of PVJX010021903.1, read as the reverse complement.
CAGTGCTTTTGTCTCTCCACTTTTTTTGTGTGTAAAATGGCAACAATGACTCTAGAGGAAAGATCTAAACCTGTAACATATATTAAATACTTGCTTTGTGTTCTACCCCATGGGAATCTGCAAATCAGGAAAATGATATACTACTTAATATGGACTCATTATCAGAACTGCATAATCAGACAATTTTATCAATAAATGAACACAACACGATTGTACTCACAGAAACCTAGATGGTCTGACCTACTCCATAAACAGTGACGTAATACAGGCACCACTGTATGTGCAGCCTATTATTGTTGGAAATATTGTAGACAGTGCACAACTGTAATGGCTGGTACTATCCCTAAACTTTCATTAAGTAAAAATTAGGAACTAATAAAATGTGAAAACCAGAGTAGCTAACATATAAACATAATTCTAAACAACAAGAAAAAATGTCACTTTTTTCTTCTTCTACTGAGACCCACTATTCAGTGATCTTTACAATTCTTAACATTTCTCATAGAACTTAGCCACATGAATCATTTTCTTTCATGGAAAAGGCTGCATGTCTTTTACTAACATTGGCAAATTTGGGGGTTGTTATAATTATGTGTTTACTAACAGCATTATTACAATACTATGCAAACTATAGTGTGCAAAACACCACTATATTCCCAGATGTTTTATGTACTTCTATGGCAGTCATGATGATATTTAGAGGTAAACATTACATAAACCTGAAATTTAAATTTCCATTTGTGCAACAATAGGACTGACATAGTGTGGGTCCAAAGTGTGCTGGTTTAACAAACAAGAAAGGAAAAAACAAGGAGAAGACTTCGTGTAAGCACAAACTTAACTTCATTGTTTGACAAAATATTATGTGGAAACTATGTTGATGCATACCATCAATACAGTTTAGACTTTGTACACCGCTGACTCTCTAGTAGTGTTTATTCCTACAGAAATAGTCTCCCCAGGGTGTCAGAATAAATATTTTAGTCAAGTGAAGCAACAGAAGAAAATTGCCAATTGCAAGTAGCTGAGCATGAAGAATTGTGACAATTATCTTTGCTCTGAGTTAGCATTGATTTATTTTACTCTCTTCGCAAAGAACAGTGGTTGCTCATGTTGGGAACTATCTTCTTTAGAGCCAATAAAAACTATAAACATTTTCTGTAAAACACCCCAAGTACACATTTTTAGGCTTTATGGGAATATCTTCTCTGTAACAAGTAGTCAGTTTAGCCATAACCAACACCACACAAACAAATAAGCATGGTTTCTGTGGTAGGCTAAATAAGAGTCCCCAAAAATGTCCAAGTCCTAACACCTGGATTCTATATGGACAGTGGCTTATGCAGGAAAAAAATAAAACCATTCCAATGTGGTTAAATCAAAGGTTTTGAACCAGAGAGGTTATTCTGATTATTTACATGAGCCCTAAAATTAATCCCAAGTGTCCATGAACAGAGGGAGACAAAGGGAAATTTGAACAAAGAGACAGAACGCAATGTGACAGTGTGACAGTGTGACAGAGATGTTGAGCTGATGCTGAAAATGGAGGAAAGGACCATGCATTATGGAATCCAGAGAATACTGCTGTAGGAGCTGGGAAAGATAGAGAATAAGATAGAGAATAAGATTCATTCTCTCTTCAGCACTCCAGAGAGAGAGGATCTGCCAACACCTTGATTTTGTACCAGTGAAACTGATCTTGGACTTTGTCACATACTATTGGATGTTTCCGAAATAAATGTGTGCTGTTTCTTTAACTTTATTTGTATTGGTACACGTGTGTAGCACAAAATGCTCAATTGCATTCATCATGAGAAGTTGGTACAGGAACAAAACACATCTTAATTCTTTTTATGTTCCCTTGCCTTTCCTTTTTCCCCTCTTCCTCCATTTCTTGGTCCCCTTCCTGTTGGCAAAAGATCTTTTTCCTTGATCTCTATTACTTATCTTTTATTTTGCTCTTTATTTATACTTCAGTTTTTTCATACAAAAGAAACCATGTGTGCTGCATACTTGGATATGGGAGTGATAGGAAACTAATACAGTTAGGTGCCAATAAAACTATTAGTTAAGGAAAACAAGAGGCCAGCCAGGGTTGGCCTCTAGCTAGTAGGCCAACCAGTGGGAAATTGATTCTAAGACCCCCTGAGAAACATCCTCAGCTGTTCAATTCCTTATGTAAAATGGCATAATATTTACATGGAACCTACATACATCCTTCTGGACATTTTTCATAATGTCTAGGTTATGAATTATAACAAATAAAATGTAAATGCTCTGGACAATGGTTATGTTATACTAGCATGGTTCCTCTGAAAATAAGACTTAACCGACAGTATTTCTGAGCTCATTATATTTGGGTAAAAGTAAATCATTTATAATATGATTTTTTTTCAAATATTTTCAATTTTACAGGTTTACTTTAAATTGTGAGGGTAAACTAAGTCAGACCCAAAGTGGTCATCTATTTACTATTTGTGGAAATGGAAAATTGAAAACTACCTAAAAGCTCAATTAAATTGACTGAAAGTTACCTATAAAATAGTTATAGTATGTTAACTGTACAGTCTTGAAATAACATAACAGAATGACATTTATTTACAGAGGAAAATATTAAGTAGAAATGTAAATACTCCAATAGTATGTGTATAATATTTTCATTTAAATATATATATACAGAGATAAATATATGTGTGTGTACAAATATGCATACATATTCTATTACAAAGCATGCTAACAGTGGTTTCTGTGCTGTAGAATTAAAGCTGTTGTGTGTATGTGTATGTGCTTTGTGGTGTTTTTAAATTGTACTAATTCTGATCCCCTACTAATTTTGTCATTAGATGTAAATTCCTTTAGTATAGTGTAAGTTCTATGCTTTCAGGCATTTCCTCAACCTCTGTACTCAAACTAAACTAGAAATCTGAAGGATGTTTGTATTGGCAAATTGCAAGCTGAATTGTGCATACAAAGGTAGGAAAAGGTGGAAATAATGTTGATCCAAATGTTTTTTGGCAAAGTGATAAATTGTGGCCTGAGACGTGCCTTCAGAGTTAATTAGGTAATTATTAGCCTAAAGAAGCAAAAGGTCAAAGTTGCATAGTTTTAAAGATAAAGCTTAAAAGGCTCATTAAAAGGAAATGAACACAGGAAGTTCCAGAGTTAAATTATGGGTCTCTGGTTCTTATAACTAAAAAGGTCATCTTCTCATCATTTTAACTCATTTTAACTCCATCTAAAATGGTAGAGACAAAGTCCCTTAAAGTCGGGTAAAAATAGTCATATTGGGGTCAAGAGATTTAAAACCGACTAATATTTCCTAGTTGCACTTAATAAAATGAAATATTTAATTTTCAAAATCAAAGATAAAAAATGGAACCCATAAGAATTTGAACCTGATTAAAAAAGAAAGACGCTTTTGAAGCTGTCCTGAATTCTCTGGTGAACAGGAGGATGGCAGTGACAGTTGACAAAATTAATAATAATAAATAATAATAGCATTTTGAGAAAAGAAACAGTTGCCTCAAGGAAAAGGCAGCTTCAAGCGAGGAAATCAGCATGGCTGGATTTAGGATGTATAAGAATGTTTGTATAGGGCCAAGGATTTAGCTCAGGCAAAAGCGTCTGCCTGGCAAGCGTGAGTTCGTGAGTTCGATCCCTGGTACCAAAAAAAAAAAAAAAAGAACGTGTATAAAAATAATCACAAGATACCTTGGAACTGAAGGTTAAAAGGGATTCTGTGCAGGGAATGACAGTTAAAAGAATTCACACTGGCCTCACTGTTGAAGCTCTAAGAGTCGATCGGGAAAGCGCAGAAGAGGGGTCAAAAATAGATCATCGTGGATCTCTGTGAACTCTGGAAAAGTTATGAATCAAAGATTGGGGAAGCAGCAGCAAAATCCAAAGGGCTTCTTGAGGCAGAAGGAGAAAAGAGAATACTAGGGAATAAAATAGCATTTTGAAAGAAGTCACTGAAGATTAAAGGAAGCATAAAATGAGAAAAAAAAAGTATTTTGACAAAACAATGAGATACAATGCAAGCTGTAGAGGAGCCAAGCAAAATAGCTTTGTGTCCTTGGTGAAAATCTGAAACCCATGAAAAGGAAGTGGTAAAAAATAAAATTATTGAATTATTATCCTGGAGTGGAAACAGAGTGAGGATCAGTAAAATGTCAAAGAGGTTGCTTGATCCCTCAGTAAAAACATGGATTCTAGAAGCGAGTAAGCCTATGTTTCACTGACCTGAGTAACAGTGGGCCCTTAATATCTATGAGCCTTGTGTTTTTTAAACTACGTGGAAATAGGAAGAGTTTATTCAGTTTGCATATTTATTTTGAAATGTTAGTTCAAGTGTATAAAATCTAAAACATGCTGCAGGCTGCATAATTGGTCTGCAACAAATGTGAGATGGCCACCAGCCCCCTCACCCTACCCCCTTACTGCAAAAATACTTATTCTGTCACTTTTGCCACTTTCTGGAGCAGTTCTGGAAACCCTCCGTCAAGTCCTCAGTTGCCCTTTCGTGGCTATCCCAAATGGATTCAAAGCATTTACCTGCTACGGTCATTTTATCTTTGGGGAAGATCCAGAAGTCTCAAAGTGCCAGACACAGTGAATAAGAGAGACAAGGACACACCGCAGTGTGTCTACGGGCCTGTGTTGGCATGGGGTGGCACTCAGCGGTGGCACGGACCATATTCTAGATCACACTTCACCAACGTAAGCATGACAGGAAGGGTGGGACACGTGTTCAAAGGGAAGGAGGGTATTTTGTGAAGGATTAATGGCAGCATCCTTTTATGATAATCTTTTAAATGTAAATACTCACCATATATTTTGGATTTTTATTTTATCTTTATTTTTTTGAGACAGGATCTCACTTTGCAGTTCACGCTGGCCTTGAATTTGTTTATGCAGCCAAGGCTGGCTTCAAACTCACAGCGATCCTCCGGCCCAGCCTCCTAAATGCTGGGATTACAGGCATGTGCCACCATACGCAGCTTTCACCATATATTTGGAACACACATATATTATGAAGTATGACTTCTCTTCACGAATATGAGTGCTGTTATCCCCAAAACACAGAAAAGGAAGTTGTTTATGACAACCAATGCTTGTTTATTTATCCATTCAACAATTAACTTAGTGGGCATTTACTATGTGATAAGATACGGTCTGTAAGCAAAGAAGATAATCCCACCTAGACTTCTGGCATGGGAATAAAAATAATAAATATAAAAGAGAGATCAAATCACATATAGGAATATGTGCAAACAGGGATATTAAATGAGAGGGTCCACAGAAAATGCCTAAGCAGTTACGTAGATTAGATTAGATTATCAGGAAAGCTTTTGCAGGGAGCCAGGAAAGATATCAGGCAGCCATGAAAAGATTAAGAGATAGAGTATGCAGTGGGTCAGCAACTGGTGGTCAGCTTGTAACACCAGCTGAACTGAATCCATGTGGTGCTGAGTGTGCAGGGCCCACCGGAGGACTGCTGCCAGCATGAAAAGGAACCCTGGAGAGGAATCATTTAACATTGTGGGTTCTCCTACATGAGTGTTGTTGTTGTTTGGAGCTGTTGGTTCTCCTGGAGGAGTTTGTCATGCTGTCTTCCCTGATAAGAACTCAGCTGTTATCATTGGAGGAGTTTGGGACCTTGTCACTGAGAATGGCTATGGTTAACTATGGGGGAGCTCTGATCCTTAATTTGAGCATTGTTTCTTGGCTCTGAGATGTGTGCTGCTTAATGTCCAAGAGAAGCTTGTCACACTGGCTGCTTGATATGAACTCAGTAGTTATCATCAAAAGAGTTTGGGACCTCCTTACAACTGAGGATGGCTGTGGTACTTTTCAGGGGAGCCCTGGTTCTTATTTTGAGCATTGCTTCTTGGTTCCAGGGCAAAACCCTCAACTATTGGCACAGACCTTTCACATATTGGCATAGACTTTCTAGCTTCCGCCATTGACCTTTGGGTCTTCCCAGCTCAGATCCATGAGACAGACTTGCATGAATCATTGTCATAGGCTATGGGCCTCTAGCTGGACTTGTGGGAGGCATTGTCAGGGATTCTAGGTCTTCAGTTGAACTCATGCAGGACATTGCATTGGGATCCAGCTAGATTCTCTAGGGTGTGTGGACAGATTTCCTGTACTTTCTTGTATTTGACTCCTTGGGTGACCATTATAAATAATACTGCAAATTATGCATCCAGTTTGTAATTGTTTCCCTTGCATCCCCTGACTACCGCACAGTATTTCAGGAAAGGTCTCCAAGGTGGTAGGCAGCATATGAGACTGGCATATCCAAGGAAACCAGAAGCATTCACTTTGGCTAGTCATTTCCAATAGGTGAGGAAAGTAGAAGGAACTAGATCACAGAGAGCTTGGTAAAGCAGATAAAGAAGAATGGGTTTTAACCTTATGAATTGATCAGCATGAGAGCACTGTAATTGGGGCAGAAAAATAATCCATTCTATGTTTCTAAAAGATCACTCATCCTATTCAGGGAAGTGCATGCTTTTAAGAGATAAAAACAGGAGGAAAATTCTCTCATTATGTACATGTTTAGAGGAGAAACAAAAGCAGATGGCAGAGTCCAGGGTGCATAGAAGTGAGTAAACTAAACATATGTTTTTAGGGTACATGTCACAGGGCCTCCCTCCAAGTTAGATGTGACAGAAAGAGAACTACCAAGGGCAGCATTGGGATTACCTTTGGGCAAGAGTGAGGGTGTGGGTCTCACTCAACAAAATGGAAAGGGGGGTGATGGGGAGTGGAGATGAGCTTAGGGGATTCAGAAATGGTCAGAAGTTTGAATGGAATTTTATATAATAAGACTACATGAGAACACTGAGCAAGAGTATATAAAAAATAGAGACGAGATCTCAGGATCCACTGCTACTCTTCCAGCATCTTCTAAACATTTGAGATCACAGCAAACACGCACAAAAAAGAGGGGCCAAAAGGGAAGACAAAGGAAGTGGAAGGAAAAGTGTAGTCAGGAAAGTCAGGAAAGTAAGATGTGTCCAGAAAGAAAATTGGTCAGCCTTTCCAGGGCTAGAGATCAAGTACGGTGATATAGTGCCTTGGTTCATGAACTTGATTTGCTGTATGATTTTTTGAAAGATGGCCACATTACTGTTTGTGTGGGAAAGACAGCCACATTCCTGTTTGTGACTCGAGGCAGAATTGGCAAACAAAAACAAAATTTTGCCAAGGGCTTCTGTTCATGAACCAAATTGTTTGCAAACAAAAGCATTCATGAACCAAGTACCTAAAGTAGGTACCCATTGTACCTAAAGTAATTTTAAAAATAAGCCCATTGAATCTGAAAATCAGAGAAGACTTTAACAAGAATAGTCACCGTGAAAGGGTGAGAATTGAAGACCAGGTAAGATACTTTATCTTGTTTTTATGCACTAACATAGTTTAGGGATTTCTCTACTGTGTTAAATGCCACAAAGAGGATGAGTGACAATATTGTAATATGTGTTTATTTTCCTTATAGAATTCTTTAGACACACATAATTTGGCTTAATTAAAAATGTGGATGGGTTTTCAAAGATGGCAGACCTAGAGGTAGCAGGATATGGAGCCTCTCTGAGAGAGACAGCTCAAATGCCAGAATGGAACACCCTGGAGAGATCCAAACAGAGTGAGATGAACTCTCTCAACCCAGAAAGAAACTGAAGGGAAAGAGACTGCTCAAATACGAGGTCCTGGGGCTACCATTAGAGAAGCTAAGATCCGCAAGCACTGCACTCTCGCTGACCCACCTAAATTCGTGCCTGAGATCCACTTGAGTGACCGAACCCGTGCCAAAGCCACTGGCTTGAGAGGCTGGATCCTGGAGCTGAACAGCCCTGCAGGCGGCTCACCTGGAGCCTGCCCTGCCCGCGACCCACCCAGAGGTACCATGAATTCGCGCTGCAGCTGCACTGAGGTCAGAGGTCAGGGAGCTCAGCAGTTCTCCGGACCGGCATCAACACTCAGTGAGTGATGGGAAAGGGACCCTCCTGTGGGAAAGAGGCAACCAACTACATGACATATTGGAATTGGGCAGGAAAGCCCTGGCTCTGTAAGGAAGTGGCTTTAGTTGGTTGCTCCCCTCGCAGAGTGGATTGGTGGAATCTGCTTGGACTGGGCTGGGACCCAGTGGGTCATCACAAATCAATTGGTTCCCTGAGGGTGGCGCACACTGACTCAGTGAAGGCCCATGAAGGTCGACTGGCCCAGAGGGGAGGAGCTAGCATATACTACCCTTGCTTGCACTTCACTCTCTGATAGCGGTCAGCAGAGGGCAGAAGCCCCTAGCCTACGTACTCCAGAAGAACCTTAACCAATAAGAAACAGGGGTGGGAATTACACTATACACTTGTATGGAAGGAACCAAAAACATGACGAGAGTGAGAAATAAGAAAAAGCCCCCAGCCCCCAACCCTGAGAACACTGATCCAGGAGAGGTAAATATAAAAGAGACTGAGGGCAGCAAACATGAAACATCAAACACAGCATCAGTGGACATAAAGAGATATCTTCAGGACCTCATAAACGAGATCAAAACTGAAATACTAATTCAAGTTAAACAAGAGATAAGTAGATTAATAAAAGAAAGGCTGGGCATCTCTCAAGGAGACACAGACAAAAGAATGGAGGAACACAAAAGAAGAGAAACGTTCCATGAAGAATATAAAGTAAACCTAGATTTCATGAAACAGATTCAAAGAGATTACCAGCAAACTAAAGACTCCATAGAAAGTTGACAAAACTCCTTGAAAGAAACCAAAGATAGACTATCAAAAATTGAGCACAGGCTTGCAATGTGTGATCATGAAAGGGAAGATCTCTTGAAAATAACAAGGGAGTAGGCAGTAAAAATACAAAGGCTAGAGGATGACAAGAGATTCTATAACTTAAGAATAAAGCATGTGAATGAAGAAGCAGGAGTCAAAACAGAAGAAATGCAAAGGCTATTCACAGAAATTATTAAGGAAAACTTCCCAAACATAGACAAAGGAAATGATATGCAGATGTATGAAGCATACAGAACTCCAGCCACCTACATCCAAAACAGAGCTACACCCAGACACATAATAGTCAAGATCCCAGAAATTCAATATAAGAACAGAATATTAAAAGCCATCAGAAAAAAGAAACAAAAACCTATAAAGGAAAACCCATCAAAATCACATCGGATCTCTCAACACAGACCATCAAGTCAAGATCTTGGAGAGAAATAATTCAAGCCCTGAAGGAGAACAATATCCAGCCAAGATTCATGTATCCTGCAAAACTCTCTCTAGAAATTAATGGAGAAAAAAGACGCTTCCATGACAAAGAGGAACTGGGACAATTTGTGGCCACCAATCCAACCCTACAAAAAAGACACTAAAGGACATTTTAGAAAGAGAGAAAAAGAATATGAGCATTTCAGGAACAGTGGCAGAGAGGCCTCAGTGAATGAGGCAGACAGTGGAATGGAAGAGACAAATAGATTATCAATGGTAGAAAAATAGAACAGCAGAAATGAGGCAGAGAAGATTGGCTGTAAACTCTAGTATAGAGGGCCTCGAAATACTAACAGAGAGAAACACAGGCAGAGTAGATCAGGAGATAGGATCTAATGAGATGCTCTATATAAGGAGGCAGTGGGACCCAAAATAAGTAGTACACCCTATGGGAGTGAAAGGGGAGGAATTGTCTAAAAAAGGAAGGCAGAGGATAATGTTAATGGGATAACAAGATTTAAAATCTACATTATTCTCATCACTCTGCTTGGATGGATTACTTGCTTCTCCAGTTTGTCTATTTCCACTAGACTCGAGGACACAGGTTAGCTATCCCAAAAATAAGAGGACATAATATGCTAATCATCCTTAATTTCCTATCAACTTAACCAGAAGCCCTGTATAACTCATACTGTCTTATAATGACTGATTTTATTTGAATCTGGTTTGTTAGAGTGCTATCTTGTATTCACTGATTTTATTTAAATCTGTTATGATTGATAGCATCAAGTCTAAGAGTATAGGCAACGACACTGAAGATGACAAGATTCACTAAGATACCCACTCTGGTTTGATTATTACTTGCTTTTGAAGTCTTATAATGTCTCTAATGCTTTGTTTTTATTAATGTTGTTATATACTGCTGAGACACCATGGTAACCATTGTAGATCACCTTGTATTGTGGTTTCATATGACTTTTTGCTTCATGCTTTTCTAGGAATTGTTTTGCTTTGTCTTGGTTTGTTTTGTTTTTCCCTCTAATACAGAAAGGATAGATATACATGTAAAAACTCATGAATGTGTAGAGCTTATAAACAGTTTACAAGAACCAACTATATAACGCATGTTGAAATGAACAACTATTTTGAAGAAAAAGAGACACTACAGTATCCAGTGCTGACTATGTAATGTCACAATGTGAAATCCAGCAATGCTATCATTCTTTGTTCAAAGTGATTTTAGCTTGTTTTGTTTTGTTCAAGTTCAACACACAAGAAGGTATGGACAGCTTTTTGAAGAGAATGAGAGACAATATGACAGCCGTTCTTGGCTTCCCTATTGTCTGGTCTTGAAGACCTGAAATGCTCTCTTCGTACTGCTTAGATCAGTTCCATACTATGTTGTTTCATGTGAACTCCCTGTATGTGACAATATGGACAACTATTAGGAAGAAAACAAGTGTCAGTATGATAGAAAGTGAATATCTCTGATTGTCAAGCTTTGAAATTTATGTCTCTTACATTGCTTTCTTGTGACCCACTTTGTTCTGTTTTGTTGTGCTTAATTTTACCCTTTTGATATAATTGCATGTATATTTGAGTGTGTAAGATGGATGACCATATTGCTGTTTTTGTCAGATCATGGAGCAGAACTGTTAAGAGCATCACTGTTTGAATGTGTACTTTGCATGTTTAATTATATAATTTGAACAACTATTTCCAAGATGTCAGTATGTAATTTGTCAAGTAATGATTTCTTAGTGGGGTTTTTTTTTGGTTCTTTTCCCTTTTTCCTTAGAATTCTGAATTGTTGCTACCCTTTATTCTGTTTTGTTTCTTTTTAAATAAAATTTTTTAAAAATGTGACCATGTTCTAGTACTATTTTTTTTTCTTTATCTTTTTGTTTTTGTTTTTGCTTTTTGCTTTCCAACCTTCAATCCAACATGAGCTTTCTTTGCCATATGGTAATGAACATTGTAAACAAAGCAGTCATCCTTCAGTGAAGTATTGTTTTGTGTGCCTACCTAATCCAACTTATGCACCTACGTGTACCAGAATCCTTGAGACGGGCACAAATCTCCCATGGAGCAACATGGCACATGGATGAGAAACAAAGACAAAGAGAGGATATTCTTCAGTTGAAGAGCTCTAGGATGATCCAATGCTTTCTGTGAAACAAGAGGCCATAAGTAAAAAATCTTATAGCTTTTACTGGCATCAACCAGGTAGTGGATGGGGGTCATCATGACAGCCTGTTAGGAAAAAGAAACTTTGTAGGCATTGACTGTAATGAGAAACAGAGCAATTTTGTACCAGGGTAAAAGGCATCCAATTAGCAATATAAGATATGTTGATGTTTGCAAGGCTGGCACCTTTATTACCAGGAAGGTATAATTCTTCCTGAGGCCCATGGCCTCAGCTAGATTGTTATCTCAGGCCTTGGACTTTTAGCCAGATAAGGAGATATTTGTTTCAAAATAGTGAGCTCCATATATCTCAATTAATAGAATTCAAAGAGAGATCAGGGAAAGATAGAGGGAAGGGGTTTCATTTCTCAGCAGAGTGTTGTGTAGCAGCGTGTACATGTATGAAAGATATGCTTATGTTTCTGTCCTTGTATTGTGAGCTAAATGGAAACTTAAAAATATTTTCTAAATCTTGCTTTTTGCCCACCCTTTCCTCACAGATAATATAAGTGTGCTAGTATAGCTCAAATCCAAGATCTTTCTATGTTGCATAATACACTAGATGTGGATTTTGTTGTAATTACTGTAACCATTTTCCTAATTACTGTCATTAACTTCATTGCTAATCAAACACATAATGATTAGTGATAGTAAAATACTTCAGTCTAACCAATTTTATCCTCTTTATTTACATGTTTAAGTCTTGTCCACATGCTTATTCTTAGACAAAATACTCTAGTAAACATTTACACATAAATCTTTCACATATCTATTTTTCCCTTTAGGTTAAATTCCTACATATGCATTTACCTGTTTTAGAGATAAAGTCATTTTAAGATATCTTAACAAATATTGCCAAATTTTCTTCCAAAGTGTGTACCAAAGAGTAACTGAGAGTGCCAAGGTCATTGTCTTGGGATACAAGTACTCATTTGAGCATTGCCTGAAACACTTATGCAATCAGTATGGGAAGAGGCCATATAACCTTAACTATGGCCTGACTCCATAGCCCAGCACTGATTTGAAAAAGCTGATTTGGATAATGTAAGCCAGTTGGAATCCACTATCTAAGATTTTTCCAACCTCTCGTGTTGTTGTTGTCATTGCCATGGTTACCTTTAATCAATAAATGTACACAAAAGTAAACAAGAAACTTTTATTTTAGTTCACTGAATAGCAACAGCTCCTTGTTGAATAAAATACCATCTCAATGCAGAATCTTTCCCATTTTCAAGCACTTTTCAAATCTGTAGCAGATGTTTCTTTTCAAAACACAAACTAAAATATTGTATATAAACTTGACTTGAAATTGAAAATTGTTGGGTGTCAATTAAAATCTCTGGCATCCAGGAGAAAGACAATAATGAATACTACTAATCACTGTTCCATAAAATATATCTTTTTTTCTTTTAAAAGGCATTTGTTTTGCTTTCCAGCTCTATACCATGTCTCCTGACCAAAATATAACTTTCCACCAAGTATACAAAGATTATAGTGGAAATATGGTTCTGTACCTTCTTTGGTTCATGGGTATCATAAGTGAGCTTTCATTTGCTACATTTCCTTTGGGATAGCCCTCTAGACGAACTCCACAGAGAGTTTGTGTTTCACAGGGTTTTGTGCAAAATTCACTGGCAGCCATTTAGAACACAAGATAAACTCTGTTGAGTCAGGGACTTTTGCCTTTCTGATCATTTTTCATCCTGTCCCTTCAAAATGAGGAAATCTGGAAGCTTTTCTGTCCTGTGGCAAATACCATCATGCTTAAAAGAAACAGAGAACACATTTGCATATGTAACATAATGCCTTAGTTGAATTAGAGTTGTTTAATAGTCACAATCTGGTTTTAGAAAATTTGTTTTCCAGAAAAAGCAATTTAGTGATCGTTAGGGCAATTAGCTCAAGGATAAGCCTTAGAATATTGCATTTGGCCAGGCCAGTTGTAAAATCATCAGGAAATAAACCTAACCATGTTCCATACAAGCTCACTATTCAGACATTAGATGATGTTTAGGTGCATAGATGACGTAATGATAGGCCTCATTTAAAAAGAGTAATAGCTTAGTGAGACCCATGTATATTTTTGCCGTAGTATTTGCATTGTTTAATCTTGCCCATTAACTGATGGTGCTGACATTTTAGCCCATCTGAGCCTAAGAAGCACATGATGCATGGAGGTTCTGAATTCATCACATCAAGATGATTACTGAGCTGTATTCCAAAGAGCTGAAATAATTTAATATTATTCACTACTGAGTCATATAAACACAGACAGTATAACAGATAGTTCAAAAATGTTTTATGAATAAGGAAAAATATTAATATTTTATAGTATGAAAGTTCTTTTACCTCTGTATTGTTTAGCATCCATATTTACCAGGAAGAGAACTACTTTTTGAGATTGTGGAATAAATAAAACACAGTACTTTTATTTAGAACCTAGCTGAAGCCTGAACCATGTGGTTCAGGGATATTGAACATTGTTGATTTCATTTCACAATACCAAAAAGAAGTTAAAAGCATTCAAATGAATTATTTGAATCACAGAATACTAAGAGGAGCAGGATTTTAAGACTAATACTCAAATGTTAAAACTATGCGTTGTTCTATCTTTTTTGTTGGTCTTCCAAATCACTATCTCATTTAATAAAGCCAACTCCAACTGATTAATTGCAACCTTTATAAACAACTTCTTACAAGAACTAGATGAGCTCCTACATAGAACTTGGCTTATAACCAGCACCTGATAAACAGCTCTCACAATTATGAAAGTGAGCTGCTCTTTGGACTAAATAACCCTAACATCAGTTTCAGTGCTTGATAATCATACCACAGTTTTACTCCGCAATTCATTATATGTAGAATGGAACACTTTTCAAACCTTTCAGAAACTAGAAATCCACTGTTCAAGTTATAAAAATAATACTACCATCAGTGATAATACTTAAAAAGAAGATATTGTAAAGATCTAAGAGCATTCAATGCATCAGTTATTTACATTTTATTCTATTAAGAAAAAGTGATAAATAAGATTGTAATTAGTACTGTGGGTCATTTTTTTTTGTACTGTACCTCCCAATGTTCTTGGCACAACTGGATAGTTGTTCAGTAACTGTAAGGCAAATAAGATTATACAACATGATTAATTTTAAGTGTATTTAGAGATGCCATTTAGTATAAAGATATCTTCATCATCTAACTGACATATAAATAATTAACATTGACTTTTATCATAAAACTCATATCAATGCACACTCTTTTTTTATACTGCAAAATAGCATTCAAAATAAACAGTAGACACTAGCACATCCAAAGTACATACAAAATAACTTTACATTGGCTGAGTATTTAGGTCATGTAGGAAAATTTGTCAGCGATGTCCAAATCCAAGAACACAAGAGAAATTTAATGCTCACAGGGGAATAATTTGATATTGTATAGGCATGAATTCTTAGGAGGAAAACCATAAAACTTTTCTTGATTTTTCAGGAAGTTCAAACCCATTATTAGAGGCATTCCAACCTTGAGAAATCAGAAAGAGGACTTGGTTCTACAAGTGAATCTGAAAGAATCACCAGTGAGGTAGAGGAGTGAAGGAAAGAAAGGTCCAGAGAGGGGATGGAGGGATTGTTTGAGGGAAGCCAGTGAAAGATCACCAGTGTGGTCAGATCCAGACTGAAGCTGACCATTGGATTTGAGGATGTGGAAATCACTAGGGTTTCATCAGTGCAATTTGGAAAGAGGGATTTGACTTAAGTATATTCAAAAAAAAGGGGGGGAGACCTGCTTTGCTTTTATAAATAAAATAATTGAGAAATGAATGAATAACTATAGAAACAATAGAACAACCGAAGTCTTCTTTAAGGATGGAAGGCTATCTAGAATGTTTGGATATTGATAGAAATATCATAGCAGAAGCAAATTGGCAATGAAACAGAAAAAGAGATTGTTTTCTATGGGAAGTGATGAAAGACTATTTCAAGGAAGACTTCTCAGTTTCCAGTTTCTGTGTCTAAAAAGATAGTGAAAGATCTTACCAAATCAGCAGATTCTGGAAGAAAAGAAGCACTTAAGAAATACCGAGTTAAATTGTGAGCGATTTTTAACTACTTGGAAGACAAATTAAATATGAAGAAATAAACATTAAATCAACAGTACAGGGTAACAATTTCAACTAAAGATGAAAGCAAAGTCTCCAAATTCCTCTTGATTATTTAACATTAGAGCATCTCCTATATTTTTGTACTCATAAATCTAGTTGGATGAATAAGCAACCATATTTTAAGGTTCTACTTTTATGCCCTGTGTAAGGCATGTATTTGTGCTATAAATGTTTTTCAACTCTAAGTTGGCAATGTTAATGTTACTTTTCAAGTAGGAAAATTGAAGTGAGGAGAAATTTGACTAAGATCACACAATGTCCAAAGTGGCAGAGATGGAATCAAACCTCCACCACCACCATTTTCTTTTGTCTGTATGAGTTTTGGGTTTTTATTAGCTCCCTTGAACATTCTACTTCTTCTTCTTCTTTTTTTGTATTTTTTTTATGGTACTAGGGATTGAATTTATGACCTTGAGCATGCCAGGCAGGCACTTACGCCACTGAGCTAAATCCCCAGCGAATATTCTAGTTATATCTTAATTGGTTTTCTGACCTCCAAGTACTTTTTCCTCCTTCCCTATTGTTCCCAGGCTTCCTTGTGGGTAAAACTCCTTTTCCAGCATAGCACTTCCCATGCCATCAATATAGCACATGATCGCAAGTGTGATCACCATCCCCACATGACCTGGCACAGGTAGTCTGTGGATCAAATGTGAAAGGTCTGTTCCACTACAATCTTTGTCTTGTAGCCATCTTAATTCTCTGAAAAGAAAACTAACTTGTGTCACTTTCTAATTATTAAGTGCAAGGATCCACCATCTCCTAAGCCATGCCTGGGACCTACTTTTCAAACCCAACTCTCTAACCCAGCCTATTTGTTTCCCAATTCCTGGATAACAGTTTCTCACTCATGCACATTTGAAGCTACCCTGTCACATTCACCCACATGCCTTAGTTCCATACTTACTGAATGGAACTCTACCTATTTTTAAAGACACAATTTTTTTAAAATTCCAAGCTTACTTCAGTTATAAGTAAGGGGTTTTCTCTCATTTATCTGCTGTGTGATTTATCATTGCTTGAATTACATGTTTATATGAGTGCACATTTCTTACTTTCTAACTGGGTACCATTCTTTTTTTTCTTTCTCTTTCTCTCTCTGTTTCTTTTCTTTTCTTTTCTTTCTTTGTTTTTTCTTTCTTTCCTTCCTTCTTTCTTTCTTTCTCTCTCACTTGCTTGCTTGCTTGCTTGCTTTTAATTTCTTGCAGCAGTTTCCCTAGTATAAGTATACATGAGGGATGGCAATGAATGTTTGCTAAGTAAGAAATAAGGCAGTGAGTAAACCACATGCCTACATTTCTTCTAAAATTCAAGGCAGCAAATTGAATATTCAAAAGGGCTGAAGAAAATGCCATCTGCATAACACTCGATCAAAAAGATGCAAATGTATTGGGAAAAATACTTGCCCGTTGTAAGCTAAAAGCAAAGTTATAATAAAATTTTCTTCTTTATATTTTCTCCAAAGCATTATGGTTACCAGCAAGCACTTCAGTCAAGCAAAAATTGGAGAGATGGTATCTGTCAGATATCTTTTATTACAAGCTAATTGAAGACTAAGTCATTGAAACAGCATCAAAGAGATTTGGGAATTGTGCAGATAAAACCAATAATTGGAAGTAAGTAGTTACGATCTAAATGGAAACACACAGTTTAGCAAATTAGTTTAGCAGATTTCAAGTTTTCCCATTTCCTTTGCAACTGAAGAAGGTTATGATGTTAACTGCTTAGACATCTGCATTCTTAGAACAAATTCCTCTCTTAGAAATTAAGACAAATACTGAAATGTCAGTATGGGCCAGAATATAATTGTACTTAACCAAACCAAGTAAACACAGTGCAATAAAGGTTTTGTTTGTAGGTAAATTATTTTGGGTTTAATGCCAAAAAGGGTTTAATTATGTCTATTTCTTTCAAAGAAAAGTGAAAGTCTATACTGATGGCAGGAATGTCTCTAGGTTGCTACAATGTGGGTGTTTGGTGCTTTTGATCTGCTCAGTACAAACTCTCCCTATGCTTTTAAAATGCCTTCATTACTTTCATTCTTAGGTTGAATTTGGCATTTGATTAAGGACACACTCTTCTTACACCCTGCAGTATACTGGCATGAATACCAAGAACAACAAAAGCAAACCAAACTTCAAACCAAAAGAACACTAATATTTCCCACATTAGAATGGTTTTCATCATAAAAAGAGCAAAAATCAAGGACATAAAATCAAAATTCTTAGCATGAAAGACATGACATAATTTAACATCGAGTGATTTAGGGTATTT
>PVJX010021902.1:0-31281 GCA_004027295.1 Dolichotis patagonum | reverse complement strand
TATCTGCTTTCTGGGCTTTTTCCCTCTAGAACTCTTATCCATTTTTTTCTATGATCATCTAGTAAAGTCACAGATCTTGATGCCTGTAATGGTTGACTGATTGTGTCAACTTGAGAAGTTTAGAAGCTTAACTAAATCAGCTCAGCAATTTTACACTGTATGGAGTGGAAGAGCCACTCTAGGGCGGCTGGTTGCCCAGATGGTATAAAAGGGAAATGAGGAAGGACACTCCTGCTTCTGTTCTCTGGAGGAGCTCCAGTCTTTGCCTTCTGCTTGGACGTTGGATACTGGTTTCCACTGCTGACTCTTCAGCTTCCAGCATAGATTCTTCAGCTTTTTAGCACAGACCATTTATTTGCTTTCCATTGGTTCATTCAGTCTTAGGGAATAGACTTATCAGCCCCTGATATAGACCTGCACAGACACTGCAGTGAACTCCAGGCCTAGGAATGAAACTCCAGCATACAGACACCCTCTAATACTCCCTCATCCAACCCTATGGCTGGCCATCATAAACTAATCTAGTAATTGATTATGTATTTGTGTATTTTGTGTTATATCTGTTTCTCTAGTAAAACACTGACTGATACAATGCCCAATACTCTTGTGTAGTACAGGTGTATTTGCTGGCCTTTTACCCTACTAGGATTTTAAACTCTGTATCCTGATTTGTAGTAAGCTTTTCACTTATACATTGCAAAATATAAAGCACCTTATAGGAAAAAAAAAGTGCCACATATGTCTTATTAATATTCAGAAGTTTTAATAAGCTTCTAAATATGTCTACTTGTCAAAAGAATTCTGGAGTTCTGTAAGCAATCAGAATTAATTTCCACATATCTATTTTCACCATATATCCCGACAGTTCTGCAGAATACAGTAAAACACACAAGGAAGCCCTTTGGAGCCTAGTCTACCTGAAGTTGACTCACTTAAGCTACTTTTAACCAGATGATTTCAAATTACTTCATCTCTTTGGCCTTAAATTTTTGCATCTTTTGGAAACAATATATTAAAATATATTAAGAGCACCCAGCATGTTTGCTTCCAATATATGGCTCTTATGTTATGACCATTTTGTCTTTATACAATAAGCTCCATGAGGTTTAGCAGCTTTTCCCTGGTAAGACTATCATGTAAATTAAGCCTAGACCAGGCTCATAAACTATTTTTCCTAAGCTAGGTTTTTCATACTACTACTCCTTATAATAGGTATAGTTTTTAAATAAATGTATTACCCTCAAGCTAGGAGAAACTCTAGGGCCTATGCCAGTGCACTGCCAGACTAGGCTTTTGTTTTTGTTTTTATGAGTCACTCCAATTTCCTGCCAAGATTACAGGTTGGAGCCTTAATCACCTCCACATTCCGAGGGACTGTATCCTTCCTTCATTCTCCCAATATCTGACCTAAGGCCCTAACCACATCACTCTGCACAAATATTTACAAAACCACATCTGCATCACTTACAAACAAGTCTAATGTCAAGAGCCAAGAGCACCCAAAAGCAGTACAGGCTCATTACATGCTATCATAACCCCCACAAATCAACAGGATGCTGGATGGGATCTGATCTAACTATATTCCTATAAATGGCATGATCTGAACTACCAGAGGCCCCAGGACTGTTCAAGCTCCTTTTATGAGTTGCCTTCTCCATAGATCTCCCTAGCGTGTAGCCATGACACCAGTTTTAAGTGTGCAGAGTGAAGAAAAAGTCAGTGTACTTTCTAAATCAGCTCCTGCTCCAAGACGGGGGTCTTCAGCTACCCCAGCAGATACAAGAAAGCAGAGATCCACAGTAGTCTTGTAAACTGGGGAAACCAGCTACTTTAACTGGTAATTTTCTGCTTACTTATACCTCTTAATCTCATCATTTTCAAAAAGCGATGTTTATTATCTGAAAAGAATAATTTGTTTAATTTTAATAATGTATTTGTTTAAAATTAATGGAACACTCTCTAATCAACCCTAATAACTCAAAATTGGGTAACAAAAATAAATTAAGTCTCATAAAGCTGCCCATCAAGTACTCAAGATGGCAAACTATACTTACTCTCCCAGGAACCAAGGGAATGGTAGCTTCAGCCTTGGTTCTCTCGGCTTCATCGTAACTGGGCAGTGTTGTAGCCACATTGTAAGAGGGAGGTTTTGGAAACCCAGACTCATCTTTGTAGTCAAAATATGCTGAAGAAGAAAAGGAAGTCACATCATCTGATAGTTAATTAGCTTAACTAAAGGAATACCAGGATTTTCACAAATTGAGGCAAACTAAACCCAGGCATTTCCCTAAGAGTACATATAGAATAACTGAACCAAAAGATATTATAGTTTAACTGAATATAAGAATCTGGGGGTGCTTTTTAAAATGTATCCACTTTCCAGTTATGTAAAGGCCAGACTAACTTTGTAGCCTTACTTCTAATTGGTTTCAAAATACTACTTAGATCACCATGTGGGTTCTCAAAAGGCATTTAATTTTAATGGAGAAATAAGCAAAACATTTCAATGTTATGAATGGGTATGTAAACCTGTATTCTGATTTCTTTCTGTCAAACAGGAAAATTACCTTTAAGGGGGGGGAAAAAAGCTTAGATTTAATTTCTTACAGGTTCGTTTTGGCACTTTGACCCTTAACATTATTTCTTATCATATATTGCTCTCTCTGATGTGCTAAAATTAATTCAGTTTAATTATCTTCATAAATCTTTCATTCTTTTTACACCACATAGGCATTTTCACTGACTTCTATCATAAAAGATTCAATATAATCAGCAAAAGTGCATTTGTAAATGGATTAAATATTTACACAATGTTTTAAAAATTTAAGTTTTTGAAAAATTCCTATGGTCAACATTAATATTTCTAGTTAGTTGTAATTAATGCTTAAATTTTTTACTATATTATTGAAATTGTCAATCAACATATCTTATTAATAGAAAAAAAGGAAAAATATTGTACCTTAATCTACAAAAGGTAGATAAAATTCAGTACTAAAATATTTAGCAAAATAGGAATAAAACTTCAATATGATCACAAATATCTACCAAAAAAAACAAAAAAAGAGCAATGTCATAGTGCTAAATTACTAACTGCTCTCCCCCCTGATATTAAGAGAAGGAGATAAAATGCCTACTACTGCTATTACCCCTTATAACTAGGTTTAAATTCTAGCTGATACAAAATGGCAAGACAATGAAAGCCATAAGAATTGGAAAAGGGGCTGCAGTGTTGCTCTGTGGTAGCCTCTGCCTAGCAAGTGGGAGACCCTGCGTTCAATCCCTAGTACCACTGCCCCCAAAAAAGAAAAAAAAAACCCCAAACAAATAGGAAAGGAAGAAATTGTCAACTACAGATGATCTTACCATATACGGAGGAGAAAAAAGTGATCAAAATATATGAATTTAGCAAAGTTTCAGGGTACACTGTTAATATAATCCATCAACTGTTCTTGCACAGGTCAACAACAAACACAACAGTGTTTTTTCAAGGCTTCTGAATATTAAGATGAAATACCACAAAGCTCAGACTACAGTTAAGAGAGAGCTCTTCAGGTTTGTATTTCAGAAACAGCTTATTTTTATCTTGTACCAGGCTCAAGAAGTTTTGTTGTTTACTGTTCAGGTCCCAAAACAAACATAAACACAGAGACAGAAGGGACACCATGCTGGCAACAACAGGAAGGGCATCCAACAATGTGGTGGGGGCAGGATATACAGCACCTGCTCTCCAATCCTAAATTCTCAATGAATAGAGAGACTGTTTCTCAATATAAAGGAAAATGTAAGAGAATATAAAGATGTTAAGTGAATAAGGAAGTGAAGCAACCAAGAAAAGATCTCTACCTAAAATGGTCAGAATTTTTACAACTGAAGAAAGTAGAAACTCAGACACTATTCAGGTATAAAAAAAAATTACATTATAATTCTGAATAGCTAAGTGGGAAAGACTTTTTATCATTAATAGAACAAGTAATCCAAATTCTTACTGTATATTAGAGTTTTCACCAGGTACATTTAACGGAAGACCAGTATTTATGGTCTGCACAGAAAAGAGTTAATAGGAGACCAACACTGTGATTTCTTTTCAAGTCACTGATGTTGATCTGGTTCCATGAGATACCCTAGAATTTTCCCAAAATCTTCAATTTAGCAGGGTTAGTTTCAGTTGTTTACAAATAGAAGAATCATAATTATACAATGAAACGGAAATACAACAAAACTAATATAAGAGTTCAGAAACTGAAACGAAACACTTTTTGAGCTACGTTCCATATAACTAGTGGCAGCCTCTGAACCAGAGAGACCACCAAGAGATTTAATCTCACATTGACTGGTAACAACTACCTCAAGTGCTCTAGTGCAAAGGGTTCTGGGGCTGTGTTTCGACTTTCGAAGATGAGTATCTTCAATCTGCCTACCTATCCGTGTAGCAGGGAGGGCTCAGTAGCAACAAAGGAGCCAGGCATTTGCCTGTTTTGGAGAATATGAAAGAGATCAAAACTGGTGAGGAATCATAGTAGAACTGGTTAGGCTCTCAACTACTGACACTTCTTGTCCTGCAGTCTGTCCACACATATATACGAAAATTGAAGAAACAATCTAGCATAAGAATGTGAAGAATAAAGGCTAAACAAAGAGTTTAAACTATCAAGAACAATATGAAAGAGCTGGGAGACCAAGGTTTTTTTCATTAAGAATTTACCAGCATCAGCCAGACATGGTGGCACATACCTGTTATCTCGGCACTCTACGAAGTTGAGACAGGAGGAGTCCACATTAAAGTCCTGCCTGGGTAACAGTGAGACAGTCTCAAAACAAGAAACAGAAAGGGGTGGGGATA
The DNA here is from genome assembly GCA_004027295.1 of Dolichotis patagonum. Classification (NCBI taxonomy): domain Eukaryota; kingdom Metazoa; phylum Chordata; class Mammalia; order Rodentia; family Caviidae; genus Dolichotis; species Dolichotis patagonum. The sequence goes on along the minus strand of PVJX010021902.1, from coordinate 26,441 downwards.
TAGCTCAGTGCAAAGGCCCTATGTTCAAGCTTAACAGTCAAAAATGTAAAAAAAAAATTTACTAGCATACTTGGGCATGGTGGCACATACCTACAATACCAGCTACCTGGGAGGTTGAGGCAGGAGCACTGCAAGTTTGAGGCCGCTCTGGGCAATTTAACAAAACTGCAAATTTAAAAAAAAAAAGTGAGGAAGGACGAGATGTAGCTCTGAGGAATATAGATCAGAGGTAGAATGCTGTTATCGATCCCTGTGACTGGAAAAACAGAAACAAGAACTTACTAAAAGACGCAGTACATTCCTGGTTATAGACTGGAATCACTTTTAAGAGCAAAACAGACCATGTGGAGACAAGAAGGGGATCTGGAGACCAGGAAAAAAGAAAGCAACAGGAAGGGAAGCAGGTGTAAAAAGGACCAAGAAGCAATCTGTATGTGCACCACTTCCCTACAATGAATGTATTTATAATGAATCAAAAACATACACTAATTTTAAAAATAGGTTAAAAGGGGGGCAAAACAGCTAATAAAAAATGATCAAAAACCTAAAATTAGGTGATCACCCAGTTCCTGAATTTCTACTTCCTTTATCTGAAGAATCAGTTAGAATGAAATTGAGCTCCATTTAAAAACCAAAATCTCTGCTGGGTGTGGTGACTCCTGCCTGTAAGCCCAGCCCTGCAGGAGCACCACAAATTCAAGGCCACCCTGGGCTTCACCGGGAGCTCAAGGTCAGTTTGAAGTATGTAGCTCTGTCTCAAAACAGTAACAAAGGCCAAAATCTCATTTAAAATGAGGTTTTGTTTCTCAGAACAACAACATGAATTTCTTCTATCTTAGGCTTAAAATAAAAACAAAGCCAAAGATAATTTAAGAATGCAAAAGCAAATACCAATCAGCACACGCCAGACAAGGCACAGAGTACGGGCTATGGAAGGAGCGCACGCGGCCTGGCTGTGCCACCCACCTGCGCTCTCCGCAGAGATGCTGCTGTAAGGCGGAGGAGCGTCCCCGGCAGCCTGCGCCGCTTCCCCCGGCTCTTCTTCACTCTGCAACTGAACACAAAGGGCAGATTTTAACAACAGAAAAACTGATTAGACAGAGATAAGTCTGACAGCAGAAACAGCTGAGAGAAGTGAAGGCTACCGATGTGTTTCAAAAGCCACAACATGTGCCAATCTTTTTAAAAAGTATTCTACTCCCAGAAAGTTATTCTATGGAACTAATTGGGCAAAGAAAAAAGGTTAGATTTTTGGAAAATGCTATTGCAGAAAAATAAGACATAAGCTCTCACAGAAGGCAGTAATGAAAAATAAAATGAAGAAACTATGATGAGTCATGGTAAACTGTTACATGAAAACAATGAATTTACCAAGCAATGTGCATCATAAAATTTTGTTTTCAAAAAGACATATATAATGGAAAGATGATTTAGAATGACAGCCACCCACAGTTCAATACTGTTATTTCCTTCTGGGGTGCTGGTTGATATAGGGTATCATTATGTTATTCAGACTGGTCTTTTTTTTTTTTTTTTAAACAACTCAGCTTTTTATTATTTATTTTGGTACCAGGGATCAAACTCACGACCTCGTGCTTGCCAAGCAGGCACTTAGGCCACTGGGCTAAATCTTCCACCCCTCAGGCTGGTCTTGAACTCACCATGTAACCCAGGCTATCCTCAAATTCAAGGTGATTCTCCTGCCTCAGCCTCCTGAGTGTTGGGATTACAGATGTGCACCACTATGCCCGTGCACTATTTTCTTTTGGACAATGGAAATATAAGGAAATTTTTCTGTTTTTGTTTATTTATATATATATATATATTGTTTATATATATATTGTTTATATATATATATATATATATATACACACACACACACACACACACACATTCATTCTAATTTTCAGTAATGGACATTTATTACTTGCAGCAGGTGCAGTGGTACACACTTGTAATCCCAGCAGTCAGAAGGCTGAGGCAGGAGGACTGCTGCAACTTCAGGGGCAGCCTAAACTATATAACAAGACCCTGTCTTGACAAAAGAAATAAAAAGTCCTAAGAAACAAACAAAATTTTATTACTTGCAAAATTTTTACAGTTAGAAAAATAATGTTACGATAAATACAAACCATGGGCAAATCGAAGTTTACCATGATATTTGATTTACATACCAAAAATTAAATGTTAAATAATTGAGACAATTATGGATTCAACTTTGGACATTGGGCATGTTAGGCCAAGTGTTCGACCACTGACACAAATATGAAGCCCCCTTTCAGTTATTTTAAGTAACCTACACCGAAAATGTACTCCTACCTGATGCTGCCGATATGAATAGTCTATACAAGTCATAAAACAAAGACATCTCTTAAATTATTTCTTGTGCAACAAAACAGACATTTACTTAAAAGATGAACTGGTTGAGATTGCAAGTCAATCTACAAAGCAATAACAGTATTTACTGATACAACCAATTTAGGGATCTGACTGATCCTGACTTCATTATCATCATAAAATGTAGTCAACCCAGATACTTTTAAAATGCACATCTCTAAAGTGTATTGTTAACAAAGTTCTCTACCATGAAATGAAACAGAACTGAGGGACTGAGCTGTCATAACCTGAAGTACAACTCCCTGACCCATTAAATTTTAACCAACCATCTCAATCTCCAGTCCCTAGGCTATTTGAAATTAGACACTAACAAAACATTTCTGATGAATACTGCACAGAACTCAACTCCAAACGATTCTTCTGCGAGTCTTAAAATCTTATCAGCATCTACCACATGGGTTCATGTTTTGAACTCTTAGTTTTTTTGTTTGTTTGTTTTTGTTTTTTTTGGTACTGGGCATTGAACTCATGACCTAGCACTTGCAAGGCAAGCACTGTGTTGCTGAGCTGTATCCTCGGCCCAGTAATCTAACCTTAAAGCACTTCCAAAATAAATTATTATAACCTAAGATAATTTTTTGTGCAAATGAAAATATATGGGCAAAACAGCCATAGTAAACCAAATACTTGGGACACAAAATTAGTGAGTTATTTTAAGAGTTTCTGAGACCATGGATCACCAGAATTACTAGATTAATGTACTAGAAAAAAAAAAAAAAGCAGAAAGCAGCAAGAAAGGGGAAAACGATTTTACAAGAATGTTACCTTACTTATGGCAGCCAGCAATGTCCTGTACTTCAACCTGCTTTGACATTTCTAACCTGTTTTAGATTTCCTGAGCTGGGTCAAAGTAATTGTGTTTCCTCTGCATAATTTATGTTTCAGAAAGGAAGCAAGGCAATTCTAAGAAATACAGACGTTCAAAGAATAAAGAGGTAAAGAGGTCTAACATGCCACTATCTATAAAGTAAGCTGTCTCGTAGCAACCTGGAAATGTGCAATCTGATCATCTTCCACAGGACAGTAACAGATATTACAAAGCAAAGAAATTCCAACCTTCTCAGAAACCTCACTTTTCTCTTTGGTGAGAGAACAAATTGCCAGCTGAAACTCTTTGCCTCATTTAAAATCCACTGTTTTAGAATCATGCAGTAATATTTCCAACTGAAAAGAGAAAAATAACAACTAAAATTCCTGCTATGTCCTTGGAGTGTCCCCAAACTGAGATAACCTCAGGAATTCACTGTACAGTCTTCCCACTCTGGCTTGTTTTTATAATGCCGGTGGATAAGACAATGATCCATCAGGAAAGTGGCTTTTAATTTTAATTTTATTTATTGATTTAGTTTATTTATTCATTGGGGGGGGCAGGGTCTTGCTCTGTAGTTTAACTGGTCTTGAATTCACTATGTAGCCCAGGTTGGCCTCAAACTCACAGCGATCCTCCTGCCCCAGCCTCCCGAGTGCTTGCATTATAGATGTGAGCCACCATGCCCGGCCAGATTTTTTTTTAAAGGAAGTTGTTTAAAATAAAACAAAAATGAAGGAAAAGAGGCAGTTACTTTCAAAAAGAAGTATTTAGTGATCAGCATTTATGCTGAATAGTAATTTGCTGGACAGGTTCCTATTTTAGACATATCACAATCTGATGTGGTGCCTCTTGGGCTTGATCATATTTAATTTTAAAAATATTCATCTAGGGCCAGGGAGTTAGCTCAGCAGCATAAGTGCCTGCCTTGCAAGCGCATGGTCATGAGTTCGATCTCCAGTACCAAAAAATTAAAAAAAAAATTCATCTACAAACAGTGCTTCTGTTGTGTTAATATTAATTCAACTACAGTATATCTAAAATAAAGGTTTCTTTCCTTTTTTGCTAATTTCCTGTGAAGCCAAGCACTATTTGAAATAAAAACAGCGTGTGGGGTAATGGTGACAGAAGGCATGGTCATGCGCGTGCTAGACAAGCGCTCCACTGTGGAGCTACACCCTGGCTCTTCTATTACTTACTTTAATTCTGAGACAGGGTCTTCTTGCATTACTCAGGCAGGCCTAGGCTTGCCGTCCTCCTACCTCAGGGTCCCAAATACGTATTTTAAAGAATCTCCAAGAACTAGGAGCAGCAGCCTGTGCCAATAATCCTAGCTACTTAGGAGGCTGAGGCAGGAGAATCACTTGAGCCCAGGCGGTTAAGGACAGACCATCCTAGGCACCATGGTAAGGCCACATTAATAAAACAAAAACCCTTCAATATGGAACTCATACACAATTCTAGTATTAACAGAAAAAAATTTAAATTTATAGATACTTACACCCTATAGGTCTACATCTACATCTGAATTCCCACCCCGGCAAGAAAACTTCATCACTACCCTCCCCTAGGTAGTTCTAAAACTGATCTTTAGTCAGAATTGACTGTTTTTTGCATCTCGTTTTGTTTTGAGACAAGGCCTTATTATGTAGTCCAGATTGGCCTTGAATTCACTTATGCAGCACTAAATTCAAAATGTTCCTCCAGCCTCTGCCTCCTGAGTGGAGGGATTACTTGTGTGTGCCACACCTGGCTGGGATTGACCTATTTTTGAGCAACACCACAGCAAGGGATAAAACCGGAGCTTGTAAGGGGCAACATTTATAACTGCATCAACTGAGAGTGCCAAAAAACCTAAGTCATTCCTTTTCTTGGTACTGGGCATCGAACTCACGGCCTCGTGCTCGCCAGGCAGGCACTCTGCCGTTGAGCTATATATCCCCAGCTCTTAAAAGTCACTCTTACTCTTAAAAGTCACTCTCTTGTATTTACTGAGAATGGAAAAACAATGAGGAACTCTACCAAAAGAATTACATTAATCCTTATACTTGAGAAGCATCCATATATACCTCTTATACAAATACAAAAAGCATATGAAAAATAATACCAAGATGTTCAATAAAATCCATAAAGCTCCTAGTATTTGCACCACTTAATTCCTACAAATTTTAAGTCCATTCTTTAAGCTATTAACAATCAATTAGAAAATTCTTCCCAGCACTTGGGAGGCTGAGGCAGGAGGATCATGGTGAGTTTGAGGCCTGCCTGGGCTACACAGTGAGTGAGGTCAGGGCCAGCCTGAACTACACAGTGAGATCCAGCCTCTCAAAAAAAAAAAAAAAAGAACACCAAAGAAAATTCTGTGTCAGGGCCTAACATGTAGCTGTGTTATTTACCATTTTTAATTCTAGAATCAACTTTTAAAACTTTCACTGCACAATGCAATTTTTAAACCTCTCATTACAACCCACTATTTCTGCATACCATAAGTCCTACCAGACCAGACAGTATAATTACCAGAAAGTAAACAATCATATTTCTTTCAGTAAGTAACTGACTATGCTATTTTTCTGTTATCAGAAAGTTTATAGTAACCTTTGTTAATCTCTTGTTATATTGTTTTGAAGTTCTGTATCATCATTTTTCTTCTTTTTTGTTTTAAAATAAAAAATATAAAAAATTAGAAAGCTTGTGAGGACTATGAAGTTTTATCATATGCAACTATAACTAAACTGTTTCAATCTAACATCAAGAAATTTTTTATATTTGAGAGTATTAAATTGCTATAATTAGATGATATTTCAAAATGATTTTGACAAGGTAACAGACATTTAAGAAACCAGTAACCCTAGTTTGAAGGGGCAAAGATGTACACAGGCACGGGTGGCTGTAATCGCAGACTGGGGATGTGAAGGCGGGAGGATCACCAAGTTTGAGGCCAGTTGGAACAGGACACTGTCCTGAAATAAAAAAATTTCAAAAGGGCTAGGGATGTAGGACACCCCTGGGTTCCATCCTCAGTGCTACCAAAAACTAGTAATAATAAAAACAGGTAAAGGGTTTAAACAGACACTTCTCCAAAGACAACATGCAAGTGGTCTGTGAATGCCAAATGGTCAACATCATTGTTATCAGAGAAATACATACAAGTCCAAACACGAGATACCATTATATACCCACGGAGACAGCTAAAACACAGGCCATGTAGCAGGAACACAAACAGTGTAGCTGCTATAGAAAAGTAATGGTTTCTCAAAAAAGTTAAACACAGAATTGAGATAGGAGACTAGGGCATGGAAAAGCTGGCTGGGGAAGTAAGTGTGAACTGGTAACCACAAGATCCCAGACATACACAAAACAGTTCCCAAAGCCCTGCACACAGACTTCTCTTGAGAACTCAGCCGGCTTTCAACAGGATGGCCGGACGCCAGCCTGTGTGAGAGGTGTGAAACCTTATGCAGTAGTCATCGTTCCTTGAGATTCAGACAACATGAAAGGTCATGCCAAGGTTTAGCTATAGGACTTTCTATGCTAGCCCATGCTGTGATTCCCAGATGCAGTGTGTATTTTTTTTTAATCTTTACTCTCACCCTCTTTTTCTATTTACTTGGCCCAAAATCACTCTGTAATGACTTTCTCTCCCATTCTTCACTTTTACTTTCTTGAATAAACTTTGCTTTTTGTTCCTTCTGTTCAATTCTTTGTTCAAGTCAAGAAGAACCTGGAATCCAACGCTAGAAGGAGAGACGAGCAATCCAGAACCCAGTTAGGTTTAGCTGGCAAGCCACTTTTTGGAAACAAGCTACCTGGTAGTAACAGAATTATATGAAAACCCAGCAATTCCACTTCTAGGTATTTATCTGTCTTCGTTACTTTTGTTGTTGCTGAGACAAAATACCTGACACCCAAAGTTAAAGAAGGAACAGTTTGTTCAGGCTCAGCTTGTAGAGGTTTTAGTCCATCATCAGTTGGCGCCAAGGCAGGGTGGCACAGCAGAGGGGCATCTCAGAAGAGAAACAGTTCAAGGCAGCAGAAGACAGCAAACCCAAGCAAGGGACTGAGGAGATGAGCCTCTTTCTGTCCTTTATATCTTCTTCAGGCTACCCATCCTAGAGTGGGCAGCACTCACACCTTTAATCCTAGTCAGCCTTCAATCCCCATGCATTACACACTTCACATCCAGCCACCTCTGAAAGGCCCCGCCTATGACTGCGTGAGGCTTTGGGGTACACCTAAACACAAAATATAGTGGGAACACAACTGAAAACACGTTCACACAAAAGCTTGTTCATCAATGTTCACAGCTGTATCATTTACAGCAGCTAAGAGTCCATCACCTTACAGTATGTGGTATACCCATACAATTCAGCCAGAAACAGGACACATGGTACCACACAGGTAAACCTTGAAAGCAAATCCACAGACAAAGATTAGTGGCTGCCAGGCGTTGGAAAAGGAGGAAAGAGACAGCTGCTAATGAGTCTTGGGTTTCTTTTTGGGGTGATTAAAACTGTTCTGGTGCCAGGTACCGAGGCACACACCTATACTCCTACCACTCAGGAGGTTGATTCAGGAAGACTACAAGTTTGAGGCCAGCCTGAGCTACATAGATAAATCCTGTCTTGTAAGGAAGGAAGGAAGGAGGGAGGGTGGGAGCAAAGAGGAGGGGAAGAGAGGAGAGGACAGACACACAAGAGGTGGGGGCAGGGGGAGGAAAGGAGGGCAGGGAAGGAGAGAAAAAGAAAAATCTCAAATTAGAAAGTAGGGGTCAGGGATACAGTGCAGTGTTACAGTGCCTGCCTGGCAAGTGTGAGGTCCTCAGTTTGATCCCCAGTACAAAATAAAAAAAGAAAGAAAGAAAAAATTAGACAGTAGTAATCCATGTGGCTATATAAAAAAAAAAAATCTATAAATTTTATGGTATATGAATTTCATCTCAAAAGAATAAGGTTAGTAGTATTCTCCAATTTTCAGACAGTAAACCTATATTATATAATTATATTTAAAACAAAATCCAGGCTGGGGACATAGCTTAGCGGCCTAAGCGCCTGCCTTGCAAGTGTGCAGTCGTGGAGGTCGATCCCCGGGTACTGATAAAAAATAAAAATAAAAATAAAACAAAATCCAAAAATTACCCCTAACATTACTCTCTTGCTAGGTTAATGTCTACCTATGCATCTCAACCAAAAGGAATGGGTTACATTCCCATTGATATCTCCTAAACATGTTATTTGTGTAACAAACATACTGAATTGTAAAGTAATCATGGCTGAAGAAAATTTTTCACTTTAATATTCTCTTTTCTGGAAGAAAAAATATTAGCATCAAGATATCTGAAGGTAAATTTGGTTAATATCCTATTTTAACAGATGAAGGTATGATTCCAAAACCAGGCAAGGATACAACAACAAAAAACTACAGAATAGTATATCTGATGAACACATATGCAAATACCCTTAATAAAATACTCTCAGACCAAATTTGACAATACAGTAAAAAGATCATACACCATGATCAAATTGGTTTCATATGAGGGATGCAAGGATGGTTCAACATAAATCAATAAACATAATACACCACATATAAAATCAAGGCTAAAAATCACACTTCAACTCAACTGACACAAAAAAGGTCCCTAAAAACAAAAGGAACCCTAGAGAAATCAGATATTGAAAGATCATTCCTCAGTCAAGGCCATATACAACAAACCAACAGCTGACATCATTCAAAACAGGGAAACAGTGAAATATTTTCTCTAAAATCAGGAACAAGGTAAAGATGTCTACTCACCACTTCAGTGTTATACCTGAAATTTTAGCCATAGCAACTAGGCAAGAGAAAGAAAAGCAATATAAATCTGTATACAATATGATCCCATACTTGGAAAATCCTAAAGACTCCACCAAAAGACTTTTAGAGCTGCTGAACAAAATCAGCAAAGTAGCAGGATATAAAAATCAACATTAAACAATTACTAGCTTTTTGTTTGGTTGGTTTCTTTTCTTCTTTTCTTTTCTTTTTTGTACTGGGGATCAAACTCATGACCTCACATTTGCCAGGCACTCACTTATGCTGCTGCACTGAATCTCTAAAGGGTTGTTTTTAAGGGGATTTTTTTTTTTTACTAATTTCTTTTTTGGTACCAGGAACTGAACTTAGGGCCTCACACTTGCCAAGCAGGTGCTGTGCTGCTGAGCTACATCCCTGGCCCAATTAACATCTTTTCTGTATGCCAATATTAGGCTAGCTGAGAAAGAAATCAGGAAAATAATTCCATTCACAGCATCTTTAAAAGAAACTTAAGAAATCAACTTAACCAAGGAGGTAATGGAAATCCAAATCAAAGCTACACTGAAATTCATCCCACTCTGAACAAGCATACAAAAAAACAATAAATGGCGGTGAGCTTGGCAGGCACATAGGTTATGGGGGAGAAGTCATTCCACACTGCTGGCAGGAATGGAAATTAGTACAGCCACTATGGAAACCAGTGTGGAGGATCCTCAAAAAACTACAAATAGTCACCATTTTGATCTAGTTACACCACTCCTTGGTATATACCCGAAATAATTAAAGTCAGCACACTATAGGGTAAGCTGCTTTCAATGATTAAAAAAAAAAAGCCCACTGGTGCACGTGTGTCTTAGATTTGCCATTTCTTCTACATGGGTACCTGCATACCAATGTTTATTGTGGTGTAATTCATAGCAGCTAAGCTATGAAACCAGCCTAGGTGTCCATCAACAGTTACCTGGATAAAGAAGTTCTATTTATACACAATGAAGTATTATTCAGCTCTGTGGAACAACAGAAGTTTGGTTTTGTTTTTTGAGACCAGAGTCTTGCTATATAGTCCCGGCCAGCCCTGAACTTATTATATTGCCTAAGATGGCCTTGAACTTGCAGTGATCTTCCTGTCTCAGACTCCTGGATGATAGGGTTACAGGCATGTGCCACCATGCCCGGCTCAAGAATGAAATTTGCAGGCAAATCTAGATGAATGTGGTGGTGGGAATGCTGGATGAAATAAGACTCAAAAAGACAAATATTGCATGTTTTCTTTAATAAGCATAATCTAAAAAAAAAAAAAAAGACCTGAAAGTTGACTAACTTTAGACAAGGGGAAGGGAATAAGGAGTAATGGGATACAAAGGGGGAGCCCTGGATGGATATAATCAAAACATACACACTGAAGTCAGTGCTTTGTAAATTAATAGGGACCAATAATGAAAGGAGGAGCTAAGGGATGAAAATCATTTTACCCCTATTTCAAGAGCTCCAATAAGGATGACTTTAAAAAAAATTTTTTTTTAATTTTAAAGAGGGTAAAACAAAACAACAAAACAACAAAACAGCACAAAGCGGATCAGAACAAAACAATGGAAGTGACACAGTATTTCAACGCAAGACAACAGGAGATGATTACTGGCTACCATAACGTCTCTTGTTTTCTTCTAAATAGTTGTCCATACCTTCACACACAATGAATTCAAACAAAACAAAATAGTATAAAACTGATCGAAACAGAAGAATGAAGGCATTACAGGCCTTCAAAACCACACAATAGGAAAATCAACAATGGCTGCCATAATGTCTTTAGTTCTCTTCAAAATAGCTGTTCATACCTTTATATATATTGAAATTAAATAATACAAGACAGACTAAATCTAAACAAAGAATAAAAGCATTACTGGACCTCACAACATGATGACAGGAAATCAGCAATTGCTGTCTCTTTTTCTTCAAAGTAGCCATTCATATCATCACACATAATACAATCAATTCTTGTATACAATCACACATAATACAATCATGCATAATACAATCAAAACTCTTTAGAAGTTCTGGGCATGTATAAGCCTCTACATGTACATCTATCCTTTCTGTATTAGAGGGAAAAACAAAACAAATTACTAGAAGAACAAGAAACAAGAAAGACAAATAACAATAACAAAGAACCCAAAACAATGACAATATAAACTTTCAAAACAAGGCAGTAGGAATATAATTAAGGTTGTTATTCAGCATAATAATCTTCAAAAGAGTTCCTCAGATTACCAGATAGAAACATGCAAAATTGATTTAATCCTATGAATGTTAACTGTTTTGTTCCAAGAACTAGTGGAATTAGCAGCACAATCATCTTAGCTATCTTAAGTATATGTATATACAAATGTATATCTTTTTTTTCCTTCCTTTTTTTTCTCCTTTTCCCTGAGTTATTTTTTCCCTTTTGAGTAGATTTTATCTTTTCATAATATTTATTGAGGATTTTGTATCTTAATTACTCTTACATTTTCTTACACTAGGGAGACACAACAGTATTTACACATGCAAGTTTGATTTATTTCACTTATTAGTATGGCCTCAAATTGCTCCATTTACCTATAAAAGCCTCAATGTTATCCTTCCTTATACCTGAGTAATACTCTATTATATAAATATACCACATCTTTTTAAACTATTCCTCAGTTGATAAGCATTTGGATTGTTTCCAAGATTTGGCTATTACAAATTGTGCTACTATAAACATGTGTACACATATATCACTGTAGTATGATGTCTTCAGTTCTTCTGGGAATATGCCTAGAAGTGGTATAGCTGGGTCAAATGGGACTTCCATACCCAGCTTTTTGAGGAATCTCCAGGCTGACCTCCATAGTGGTTGCACCAGTCTGTACTCCCACCAACAGTGCACAAGAGTTCCTTTTTCTCCACAACCTCTCCAGCATTTGTTGTTGTTGGTTTTCTTGATCCTGGCCACTCTTTCTGGAGTGAGATGGAATTTCAGTGTGGTTTTAATTTGCATTTCTCTAATGACCAACGATGCTGAACATTTTTTCATGTATTCATTTGCCATTTGGATTTCTTCAGCTAAGAAGTATGTATTCATCTCAGAAGCCCATTTTTAGATTGGGTCTTTGAATTTTGGAGGTCTTTTCCCATGTTTAGGAAATTTTCAGCTACTACTTCTGTAAACAGTTTTTTGATACCATTTGTGTTGTCACCTTTTCTGCTTACACCTATCAATCTTACGCTGTTTTTCTTTGCATATCTTGCAACTTGAATTATTTCCTGATTCCTTGTTATTTTTAAAAGATCTTTCCTTTCCTGTTCACTAGCTCCAATCTTGTCTTCGAGGTCTGAAAGTCTATCTTCACTTTCACTGACGTGGTTTTGCCAATTTTTGATGGAATTTTTGCTTTCCTGGATACCTCTTGAATCTGTTTCATGCATTCTGTTTCTTTCTTATATTATTCACTCAAGGTTTCCATCTTTTTGCAGTGATCCTCAATTTTTAAACTATGTCTTCTTTATATGTGTTCAGCATCTTTTATTACATTTATCATTTCTTCTTTTACCTGGGAGATTATTTCTGATCTGAGTTCCTTTACTGCTTCCTGGAGTTGTTTCTTTCCTTCAGCTGCTATCATTGCCGAAGTTTCAGGTATATGGCTTACATTTTCTTCTATGTCCATGTCTCCTAGACTTGTTTGGGATGGGCTGGAGATTTGAGATTGCATTTTGCTCTTTCATTCTGTCATTTTTCTGTATTTCCCTGGAGAAGCTGAATCCAAAGTCTTAGCTGTTTCCTGGGTTGAGAATATCTATCTGTATAGCAAGGAGTTTCCCCTGTTGAGTGGAGGTCATTAGTCAAGCCTTACCAGGTCCCTAGTGGCACATGTAGGCTCCTCAAATGTGGGGCATACATTGGATGGGCCTTGAGCACACCCACCGTGGTGCTCTGACCCCAGCTGCTTGAGGTTGCTGGGTAGGACTCTACTAGGTTCTGTACGGCATATTAAGGCTGAACAGCCAGAGGACGTTCACTACACAGGCCTTTAGCTCACATTGCATGGCACACCAACGCTCCACAGCTGCTTGGGGTCACTGCGTAGGGCCCTATCAGGTTCTGAGTGTCATGCTGAGGTTGCACGGCTGGATGGGGTTCACTGTGCAGGCTTTCAGCTCGTGACATGGAGTGCAAGCGGTTCCCTGGCCACTCGGGATTGCTGGGCATGGCCCAACCAGGCCCCGAGGGACCTACCCGAAGGTCCTCTAGTGATTGAGAATGCTAGGCAGGGCCCTAAGAGGTTCCTAGTGACGTGCCAAGGTTGCATGGCTGTATATGGAGATGACGGTGCAGGCTTCTGGCTTGCGACACGAGCGCCAAGGATAACTTTGAAAACAATGGCTGGCAATTTAACTCAGTGGTACAGCACTTGCCCAGCATGGATGAGGTACTACAAGGCCCTAGGTTTGACCTCTGGCACCACCAGGGTGGAGGCTGAGGGAAGTGGGGGCAGAACAGAGACACAGAGTAAATATCAAAACCAAAACACTAACCACTGGATTTAGACTGTCCCCAACAGCATCTCTCACGTTATAAAGATAGGGCCGGGGATTTAGCTCAGTGGCTTAAGCGCCTGCCTGGCAAGCGCGAGGTCGTGAGTTCGATCCCCGGTACCAAAAAAAAAAAAAAAAAAAAAGAAAAAGAAAGGATAAATGCAAATCCTCTTAATACCAAAATGAAAACACAATTAAACCCCAAATGCACTAAAGCAAAGGAAAAGCAAGTAATTAGGATAATGATTTTAAAAGTCAATGCAATAACAGATGAAGAGAATACTGCAGTAAATCTCCTTAGACAGGCCTTCAATTTGTAATGCTTTCTATTTAAAGATTTTTGTGGCTGTCACTGTTAACATGAACACCGCTGGTGAATTCTTGGCTTGGCGGGAGAGAAAATACTCTAGGTCAGTATTTATGGAAGTCCTTAGAAATGAGAGCACAAATACTGTGAGCTTGGACCACTAATTTGATGGGTTTTCTTGACTTTCTAATCTTCAATGTTAGGTCCACAAAACAAGAAAGAAAAGCAGGTAGCAATATGCTAGGCACTCATCTTTAGTTTTCCTAAGCCGCCAAGGCAGTCTGAGAAATCATTCCTCATACACAAATGCATTTAAACGAGTCAATATGGCTATAGTACTAACAACTATAAGATTAGTGAGTGGCACCCTAATTTGTCACCTGCCAACCCATCTCATAAGTATGCTCAAAAGCTCTTAGCACTGTGGTCCCACCAAGATATAGTCAAGCAAATGGACCTTGTGTTTTCTGGTACCCAGTTTCAGTAAACCTGCAGTCAGGAGCCTTCCAGATTAATGGTTCACATTCAATGGGTCATCAATTTTATGATTTGGGAATAAAGAGAACAATCACTTGGTATTTTCAAATAGGTATTAACTAGTTTCTCTGCCTTTGTACTATAGTGTCTTTATTAAAATAAGAACAACATTCAAACTATTTAAAACCAGGTCATGTCCTCTTCTCCACTTGGTTGCATAAGAAAACTCAGGCTCAGCTAAGAGCTGAGTATCTAGGGATACTCAGAGAAAACCTTTCAAATACTAAGGAAATGGACACCAAGTACCTGGCTTGTTCCCTTTGAATGACAGGACAGTAGCAAACATTCAACTTTTGTTTAGAATAAATAAAATTTAAAATAGTAGCTAAACTAGAATCACTTTTAAATCATTTGTATTAAAAGCCAGTACACACTTTAAATGTGAAAGCAACAGACAGCCCCCTACCCTCCCCATCCCCATTTCTTTCTTTTGCAGTACTGGGATTGAACCCAAACAGTGCTCTACTAACCAAGCGACATCCCCATTCCTTTTTATTTTCTGAGACTGAATCTTGCTAAACTGCCCAGGCTGGCCTCAAACTTGCAATCTTCCTGCTTTGATTTCTGACTAGCTAGTATTACAAGCATGCATCATTGTGTCTTAAAGTTTAGTTAGACCTGAGTACAGTGGCATGTGTCTGTAACCCCAGCATGTGGGGAGGCTGAGGCAGAAGGATCCCAAATTCAATTCCTGCCTGGCAACTCTGTGAGACTCTACCTCAAATAAGAAATAAGAAGAGGATTGGGGGTACAGATCAGTGACACAGCAGCCCTGAGTTCAATCCCTAGTACTAAAAAACAAACACAAAACCTATATAGAGTTTTCAATTAAGACATGTTAACATTCTAAAATAGAAATATAGAAGCAAAAACAAACTCTTAGTTATTTACCATTTAAATAGATACATGAGTAGCCCTTTTCAGCAAAAAAGAAATTGTTACAACAGAAAATGGATTACAACTATCATCTGTTCAAGAATTCTTTCAACTTTTAAGAACTATTTTATTTATTTTTAATGTTTTGAGACAGAAGAATCTCACTGTGTAGTCCAGGCTGGTCTGGAACTCCTGACAATCCTGCCCCTAATCTTCCAAGTTCTGGGATTACAGGCACATGCCAACATAACCAGCTTTCAGGAATAATTTTAAAACTCACCTATAACCTAAAACTCACAAACAGAGCTAAAATGACTCCGGACTTAGCATATAGGGCATTTCTAGCCTGTTAAGATCTTATATATACATATATGATAATTACCCACATGTATATTCACATATTAAAAGTTTCATATATTTAGGATACATATAACACTTTTACAGACAGATCTTTAAATTTTAACTATAAAACAAATTATAAAATATACTTTTACAAAGGAAATGACGAAAGAAATCAACTCTAAAATTCTAATGCAAAGCTTTGTTAAGTTACATACCTTTTAACACAAATTAGTTTTATTTGTATGAGTTAGGGGCTGGGGATTTAGCTCAGTGGCACAGCGCCTGCCTAGCAACTGTGAGCCTTGAGTACATTTGAGTTTGATTCCCCATACCACTCCCCGCCAAAAAGGTGATATATTTGTGAGTTTTCTGAAAAACAGCTGTACTATACAAGTTTAAAAATGGAAATACTAATAATATAGATATTTAACCTACAGAACTGGGATCAAATGTGAATATACTGCTGGCCATGGTGGCATATGCCTGTAATCCCAGCATTTGGGAGGCTGAGGTGGGGGGGATAGCCAGTCTTGGCTCTAGAGTTCAAGGCCAGCGTGGACCACACAAGCAAGACACTGTCTCAAAAAAAAAAAAAAAAGGGAAATAAAGGTGACTATATTGTTATTCAAGCCTTCGATTCTCTCCATTGCCTTTTCTGCTACAGCCCACAGCATCCTTCTTTGTAGACATTCACCAAGTTTCAGTTTGCTGAAATTGTACTGGCTACTGCACACCAGGAAAGGAGGAAGAAACAGGCACGAGCTCAAGAGGACAGGCTTATTTCAGAATAAAACTGAAAGGGACCCCTCTGACACTGGAAACCAGACCAGCAACTCTCCTACAGACTGTGCGGTCTTTTGTAGGCTTGGGGGAGAGGCAGTTCGGGGAGGGGGGGGCAGTTTGTGCCTACCTGCCAAGAATAAGGCTGGAGCGAGCACACTTCGGGCAAGGTTGAGCAAGGATGGTTTGGGAAAGCTCAGGGAACAGTGGCTCCCATCAACAGCACGGCTGAGTGTTCTGAGTCCCCAGTGCAGCTCTGCTGGGAAGAGCTGGTTTAGAGGGGCTTCTGATCAGGATGGTGGCAGTCAGATTCCTTCATTATATATAATTACTATTTAGTCATGGTTCTCTTAATACCCTTGAAAGAACATGTCTACTTTTTCATTAATTTACTAAATGTAGATGTTACTTTATGCCATAATAATACTATCTAGGTTAATAATTTTGGAGGGTAGGAATTAATTCAATGAGAATTTTGTTGACTGATGCTCTGTATACAATATTTAGAATCAGTATCTGTCAACAGGGTCAAAAGAGTTTTTTCATGAAATCGACTGACAAAATACTATTCCTATATGTTGTCATACTAAAATACCAACAGCAGTTCTTAGGTATGGTAACTGGCTCCAGCAGGACTCTACTTGTTATATGTGAATGTGCTCTACCACGAGCTCAGCTAAGTTTCTAGGCCATCACAGGGCACTCCCGTGTTTTCATCTGTTATTTCCTGCATCTTACTATTCTTCAGAGTGGGGTTATTTCTTCTTTTATAGTTACTAGCTTTCTTATATCCAAGAACACAAAGAGACTCACTCACATTGCTTCCCAAATTAAGAACTTGTATTTGTCCAAAAGATACCATTCAAGAGAACAAAAAGGTAACATAAACACTGGGAAAGAAGTTCTTTTTTCAAAGGTTCCACATCCAGGACATACAAAGAACTAAAAATTGCTTTAAAAAAGGAAGCAACTCAATGAAAGACACAAAAGATTTAAACAGACACTGCACAAAAGAAGATACCTCAATTGGGGATATAGCTCAGGTCACTTACCTAGTATGAAATGAAAAGGATCAAGGTTTGACCCCTAGCACACAGGGTGGTAGGATCCAAATGTCCAATGAATTTTATTTTATCTGTTTTTTGGTACTGGGGATCAAACTCACAACCTTGTGCTTACCAAGCAGGTGCTTTTGCTGCTGAGCTAAATTCCCAGCCCATGTCCAATAAGTTTTACAAAAAGATGCATTTTATTAGTAATTACCAAAATGTTAACTAAAACTACAGATGACGGTTAAAATAAAGGAGAAAATAACAAATGTTAAGGATATATAACAACCAAATTATAAGAGTGTAAATTTATACTACTATCCCAGAAAACTATTCAGCAGGATCTATTAAAGATGAACTTACACACACCTTATAATCCAACATGGATAATCAACAGAGACAGTCACACAATACATTAAAAACCATACAAAAATGTTCAAAGGGGCCGAGGATACAGCTCAGCAGCATAGTACCTGCCTGGCCAGCATGAGGTCCTGAATTCAATTTTCAGTAACAAAAAAAAAAAAAAAAAAAAAAAAAGTTCAAAGGAAACATCATAAAATTGGCAACTGCCCAAGTGCCATGATAGAATGGCTAATAGAACTGTGTTAACTTCATGCAACTGAATTCTGTACAAAGATGTGAATGAATAAACTATAACATACAATATTAAGCAAAATAAACCAGACATAAAGAGTATTTACTGTGTGATTATATTTATATAAAGATGTTTTAGCCAGGTATGGTGGCACACAGCTGTAATCCCAGCCCCTCAGGAAGCTGAAGCAGGAGAATTACAAGTTCAAGACCATTCTGGGCAATTTAGTGAAACCTTGTCTCAAAATAAAAAAGGTTGGGGATATAGATCATTATTTCCTGGATTCAATCCCAGTAGTGGAGAAAAAAAATTAATAAAACAAACCTAACACACTAACACTAGTACAGGGTTACCCTACAGAAGGTGGTGACCAAAAGGAGCTTTTGAATACTAGCAATGCTGTTTCTTTATCTGAGTCTAGTTAAATATGCCTGTTGATTTGTCAAAAATTCACTTAGTTGCATATCTGCCACTTCTGTGTGTTTCTGAATGTAAATTATACTTCACTAACTTAGAAAAGGAATAAAGGGAAACCATCAGGACTAGAGATGTACACTGTAAGTAAGCCTTTTGTGAACTGGGACCCTTCCACATGGCTTCTTAGTGTATTCACCCAGCACCTAGTGAACATGTAAAAAGGTATAAAGGTGCACTTCTAACTTACCTGAAGAAATGGCAACTAATCTCAATGCACCTTAACTTACCAGTTCATTTACCTAAAGTGGAATCAAGTATCACATAATGTTCTAGTCAACTGCACACAGCATTATAGCCCATTGGTGATGGTGAACCTATGGAACGCGTGGTGCTGTGTCACTGAAGGCTCCAAAGGGTTCGCCTTCACTGTTGAGCAAGATACACCGTGTAAGTTTATGTGTCCAAACAGGTGCGTTCAAACTGTGGCCTGCAGACTGTCTGCCCTTTTGCCTTAGTTAACAAACATTAAAGAATAAACAGGGTTTGGGTACTTATATACATTAACTATAATACGTATTTTATGTTTTATATGTGTCTGGAGACAATTTTTCTTCACTCACTGCAGCCCAGGCAAGCCAAGATTGGACACACCTGCTCTACAATGCTCATCCATTATATAACCTAAACAATGCATCTGTCAGAAGAGCTCCCCACTATTAAGCAACACCTGACTGTATATTACTTTACAAATCACCAAATACCTTTGCATTCTAGGGCTGGTGGCAATTCAGTGGTAGTGTTGCCTATTGTGTGCAAGGGTCTAAGTTTGATATTCAGCATTGCAATAATAAATAAAACAAATATCTAAATAAATGTATTTACAGGGTTGGCATGTAGCTAAGCACAGATAACTGTTATAACCATGGAAGACAATGGCAATGGCTCCCAGGGTGACTGTATCTCAGCAAGTACACTCTCCACTACCACTTAGCAAAGGGGGCCATAAAACAGAGAAAATGGAGGGAAAGGGCCTTTAGAAGCAACTAAGGGGCCAGGGATATAGCTCAGTGGCACAGTGCCTGCTTGGCAAGTGTGAGATCATGAGTGATGCTGTGAGTTCAATTTCTGTTATAAAAAATTCCTACCTCTAAAAAGCACCTAAGGTCCTCTTCTAATACCAAGTATAAAAGCAAAGATGCAGGCAGGGCACACTTTCAGAAAAGACTGCTGTGACCTGGGCAGTAGTCACATAGATTTATTTTCACTCTTTATAAGGATATGTGCATTATGTACTCCCTTTGTACACATCCAATAATAATCAAGTTTATAGTTCTATAGTTTATTTAAAAATAGCAACAAAAGAACTAAAAACAAAAAGGAGACAGCTCCAATCTCTGTCTCTATAAATAAGAAACATTTAGCCCAGTACAGTGACACATACCAGTTAATACCAGCACTCTGGGAGGCTGAGACAGGAAAATTCCAAGTTGAACTCAGCATAGGCAACTTATCAACTTAGTGAGACTCTGCCTCAACATTTTAAAAAATGAAAAGGGGTTGGGGATGTAGCTCTGTATAAGACCCTGGGATCAATCCTCACTACTGTCCCTCCTGAAAGTATCAGAGTTAAAATTAGCACTCAATCTCCTATAACACTTAGTATACCATAGTAAGTACAAATAGGTGTTTGATAAATGTTTGTGGCATGTATAAAGAAAAATTGGTATTCTGATCACACTAATTTCTAGAATGTTTTTCCTTCTAAAATGACCAATTAGCATATCCAATAAACGGAATATTCCGCATTTAAAAAGATAGCATGGACACTAAAAATCAATAACAAAGCCACACCAACAACCCAAGTACACCTGCTGACTACTGCTACTCGGTCTGACAGCCCAATGCACTACCAGAGCTTGTTCTCAGGCTGAGAAGTTCCAACAGGTACACATGTCCATTAGCCTGGAGTCGGGCATACTCATACAGAGATTATGGAGAGGAAAAAGCATTCAAGATGGCCTGCCTTGACTGAGGCCTGGTCATCAGCCCCGTTTTCTGGTGAGCATAGCAAGAGTCAAGAAGTGGACGCATAAATAAATAAATAAATAAATAAGGAAACATATCACATACAGACACAAATTCTCTGGGATCTAGGTGATTATTACGCATATCTAAAATGTACCAATAAGACCTAATTTTAAAAAGACATGGATGCATCAAGCACTCAATAATACCTTTCCCACTACCCTGTTCTCACAGAATATTTCATTCTGCAAGTGCCTGCTATGTTAACAATGCCGCTTGATAAAGGCTGTCAGGCCACAATCATGGGGCCAGCGGACCCAAGTGTAACTGTGGCTGGTGTTTCTGACCTCACTAACTCTGTAGCTTAGCAAATAAAAGATAATCAAAGAAGTAGTTACAATTGTAATGGCCCAGTTAAAGATTAAATACACATTTGCCTCTAATCCTTTCCAAAATCTTCTTAAATCTAAATATTAGTAAAACATTGTATCTTTCAAAAGCAAACATCTACAAAAATAAACAGCAGCAGCAAAATCCTGAAAAAAGCAGGATGCCAAGGGGTAACTGACTCACAAACCCAAGAAAGCTGCATCCTAAATCAAACAGCAGAAAAGCAACCCATTTTGCACCCCACAAAACTCAGAAATTAGTGGTCCTAGGTACCTGCAAGTAAGAGTGAAAATGAGATTTAAAAACAAAGGAAAAGTAGAAAAGAGTCAAACACAACTCCAACGACCCTTAGAAGACCAAAGGTTTATTCTCAGGAAAAATAAACACATCTGTAGAAAGAAGGAACCAGAGCAACACACAGAGAGTGACTCCGAAATTTATATACTAAATGTTGAGATCACCCTGCACTCTTCCTCCAATCACCTCTTAGGATACCAGCAGCTAGGCCTATCTTGGGAAATTGAGTAGAGAATGAGAAAAGACCCAAAGATGATTACACTGAAAGACACAGCCTGGCCAGGTCACGCTACGGTGCAGGCCGGTGAGAAGCTTCATCAAACATACTGAGCTTTCAAACTGCCAAGCTGCTTTTTTTCTTTTTGTTTTTTGGTACTGGGGCTTGAACTTACAACCAGGTACTTATGCCACTGAGCTAAATTCCCAACCCCAAACTGCTTTAATAGGCATTAAATGGGCAGGCAAAGATTTCAAGAGAAACCTAACAGCAAAGGTCAAACATCAATGAAAAAAAAAAGTAATCTGGCACAAACAACTACGTAGGAAAATAAAAATCTTTTATGGTGTGTGTTGTATATGTTTTGTGACAAGCTCTCACTATGTAGTTCGGGGCTGACCTTGAACTCACAGTTATCCTCCTATATCAGTCTCCTGAGTGTACCACTATGCTTGGCTGGAAAATGAAAATTTAAGAGGGAAAAAAGGGAGTTGAGGATGTAACTCCAGTGGTAAAGCATGTGCATGGATGAGGCCCTGGCCAGGGGTACTATCGATCTCAGAGAATTAAGAAGAAAAATTAGAACATTAAAATAAGGACAATGTATTTATAGATGGAAGAACAATCATAGGCATTTTTAAAAATTAAAAAATAACAAAATTTAGTAAAGAACTAGAAAATAAACTTCACAATCTCACAGGAAAGGAAAAAAAACAGAGATAGGATATACAAGAAGAGGTAGAAACATTATTTTAAAAAATAAAGAATTAGGGCTGGGGATACAGTTCAGTGACACAGCATCTGCCTGGAAGGCACAAGGTCATGAGTTTCATTCCCGGTACCCAAAAAAAAAAAAAAAATTCCTAAAACAATAAAGATTTAGCTGAGTATGGTGGTGCATGCCTGTAATCCCAGCACTTGGGAGGCTAAGACAAGAGGATCTTTGTGAGTTCAAGACCGGCCTGGGATACAAAGTGAGTTTGAGGCCAGCCTGAATTGCATAGTGAGATCCTGTCTCAAAACAAACAAACAAACAAACAAACAAAAACAAAGATTTAGGAGCCAAGCATGATGGCACATATCTGTTATCCCAGGATTCTGGGAGTGTGAGGCTGAAGGATCACAAGTTAGTGCCCAGTCTGGGCAAGACTGTGTCTCAAAATTTAAAATAAAAAAGGTTTGGGAATGCAACTTAATGTGCATGACCTGGATTCAATTCCCAATACAAAAAAAAAAAGTATAACAGTCTCAAGATTCAAATAAACCCAAAGAGAATGGGGGGGCCACAGAAAAATCAAATAAATCCTTGTTTGAGTTTTGCGTAATTGAAGGACACAAGGGTCCAGACCGAAAGGACCACCAGTACTGGCACAATGGATAAAAACAGATCTATACCAAAATACCACATGGTGAAATTTCAGAATGAAGCAGACACAGAGATAGATACAGGCATGGTGCATGGGGTTCTCACCTGAACAATCAGGCATCTCCAAAGCTCCAGACTTCCTACATAGCTAAGAGACAACAGAGCAAATCCCTCAAAACTTTAAAAGGAAAATGCTGATAAACCAGAAGTCTAAGTGAAATATGAAGCGAGGGGAGAGATTTAGAGATACAGTCTTAAAAAGAGAAAAAACAGCTTCTTGTGTGGCTCAGGTGGGGCTTTTGGAAGGTGACTGGACCACCAGGGCCTACCCTGGCAAATGGATTAACCCAGGATGAGCTCAGGGCTGACCGTGTTAGGAGGTGGGTCTGACTGGAGGAGCAGCAATCCTCCACAGACTCTTCCACTATGCTTTTCTGCCTTGGAGAAAAAAATGTCAGCCAAAAGAAGCCTCTTCTTTTTTGCAGGTTGGATGTTGTGTTTCAGCAACAGGAAAGCTAATACCTTCCATGCATTTTTCCTCAGAAAGCTACCAGAGAATGTGCTTTAAGAACATGAGATTGGCTGGACATAGTGGTGCACACCTGGAATCCCAGCACTCAGGAAGCTGAGGCAGGAGGGTTGCCATGAGTTCAAGGCTACTGTGCACTACATCATAAGATTCAAACACACCAAAACACCAAAAACAAAAAAAACCCAAGCAAACGAAAAACAACGAAAGAACATAAAATAAGGTGAGTCAAGAGACACAGATGTAAACCAAAGAAAGGGATTCCATTAAGAGAAAAGAAATCCCCAGGATGACAAATGAGTGGGCCTTGAGAGCAACCCTCCAGAATAGGTTAAAAGACAAGGAAAGATCTCTGGACCACCACTACCACCCAAAACAAAATCAATAAAATACCTTATATGTTTGAGAATATCAAAACACAAGATATAGGGCTGGGGATGTAGCTCAGAGGCTTAAGCGCCTGCCTGGCAGGCGTGAGGTCATGAGTTCAATCCCCGATACCAAAAAAAAAAAAAATAAAAAAAAAAAAAAAAACCACAAGATACTCGGGGGAAAGAGTCTGAAAATGCATTAGTGCTTCTGGAAAATTTATGTATAAAATATACACAAAAAATGTAAACAAAAATTAATAATAAAATTATGAGAAATAAAATCTGGCCAAGCAAGAAAAACAACCACAATATATGTCTCAGCTATGAACAGCACTTATGGCTGTCAATTATTATAAATGCTAAAGCATTAGTCTAACCATATGGATATAAGTATATCAGAAAAATGAAGGGACAGAAAGTGTGAATATACACAGGTGAAGGTGACACAAGAAAGGTGAATCCTTATATCCCACAGGACCAAGATAAATTTTTAAAATGCTGAAAAATCAAGATGTAGCACACTACTAATGTTACTTAGCTACTGGCGTAATAGCAAAATGACATGCAGAAATAACTAGAAGAGCTGAAGGGTACATAAGTGAGCAAAAGACTGCTGTTTGGGGTCTGTAATAAGCTTGTAAGATTCATCTAACTTTAAACCACATGCATTTATAATTTTGATATAAATAAAAATTAAGTAAGGGTTGGAAATAAAGTGCTCAGTGGTAAAGTGCTTAGCATTCACAAGATCCTGGGTTTAATCCCAAAGGGGAAGGGAGGAAAGAGGCTTGCTGGGGATATAGTTCAGTGCAAAGGCCTTGGGGTTCCAACCACAGTACTACAAAAATCAATAGGTAGATACCTATCTGAAACAAAAAACAAAAACAAAAAACACCACTGAATAAAAGTAAAAAGCAAAGGCAATGAAGTAAAGGCCAGGGGAGTATCACAAATGGCACAAGTCTGTAGATTCAAACTGAAAAGGGGTTGGAGTATAGCTTAGTGGCACCGTGCTCAGTCGGCATGCACAAGGCTCTGCCTGGGTTCCATCTATACCACCAAGAAACAGAACAAACCCAAAAGTGATTACAAAAGGAAAACATCATGCTCAGAGAATATTAACCCACTAGCAAGAAACGGGACTCAAAAGCCCCTTAGGGCAACTAACTTAAACAAACATGAGAGCAGGAGAAAGGGTATTCCAGGCAGAGAAAACAGAATGTGGTGGGGTGGACACCAGGCCAGGGATAATGCATGGTAGGAAATGAAACAAGTTCCTCGTAGGAAATAAACGATCAGAGTTCATTCCTTTCCCTAAATTCTGTCTCTTCCACCTGAATCACATTTATGCTTTAGGACCAGGTTTAAGTTTCATCTCAGTTTTCCTAGAAATTTCTGTAACTAGGTGATCTCTTCCTTCTCAATGTCCACCCCACAGGATGTCTTTTATCTAGCACCACATTCTCTAAATTAACTTAGCACCTGATTATATCAATAACATAATTTATTCTGGATTAAAGTCACTCAGCAGATATTTAGTGAGTACCTTCTATATGCTATTAAATAAAGGAAGGAAGCCAGCACTTTGGGAGGTTGAGGAAGGAGAATCACAAGTTTGAGCTCAGTCTGAGCAACTTAATAAGCCTTTGTTCCAAAATTTTAAAAAGGGGCTGGGATGTAGCTTAATGTAAAAGTCCAGGGCTTCCTCTCCAGCAGAGAGAGACAGACAGACAGACAGACAGGCAAGAGGAGGAGAAAAGGGGAATGGAAAGGGAAGAAAGAGGTTTGTGGGGCTATAGCTCAATACAAAGGCCCTGGGGGTTCCATCCCCAGCACTAGAAAAATCAATAGGTAAATACCTATCTGCAACATCAAAAATTTAAAAAGATATTTTTATCTTCCAAACAAGAGCAGGTGCTGATAAGCCAATGACTACCTGTAATGCCTAACACAGCCTGGTCTTTTCTTTCCCTCTAAGCCATTGTGGCCAGAGCTAGTGCAAGATGGCTATAAAGCTCACAAGATCTGTTGCCTAACTGATCACCTCTACTGACTCAGGCACATGTGAAGAAACTGCAGCAACGTGTTCAATGTTAAGTACTCATACTGCCTATCCACCACCAATGCATAAATGAGCAGAACTGATTTTAAGCACCCTTGAGAACACTGTATGATAATGCAATTCAGCTACACAGGCCAAGAGTGTTAAAAATAATCTCTTAACCAGCAATCATGCAGAAGACCTTCAAGATGGCAGATAACCTTCAGCTCACACTTAATGCTGTTTCACGAGTAACATGGATTTTCTAAACTTATGAAAACCCAACTACTAATAGGAGGCTACAAGAAATTAAAAAGCTTCTCTTAGAAAAAGTAAAAAGTTGGCCCTGAAGCAAGGCCAGCAGATCACTGTAGCTGCTGGTTTCAAACAGGAGCCTAAAGAGAATTCTTTCTGTGGTCTGTTGGCAATTTCAGAACTTTGGAAATGGAATGGTCAATTCATCAGAAAGAAATAGCAGGTGAGAATGGCAGACTTTGCGGGGCCTGCAGGGGAGACCCTGGCGCCTCGGGACCTGCACTATGCAGTTGACTCGGGGTGCCAGGAGAACAAGGAGCTCCTCCCCTCTCTGGGGGGCAGCTGCGAGTGTGGCCAACTTTCAGCAGCCCGAAGGAGAGAGACCCTGGCATGTTGGGACCTGCACAGTGCGGTTGACTCGGGGTGCCGGGAGAACAAGGAACTCCCCCCCTCTCTGGGGGCGGCGGTGAGTGTGGCAGACTGTCGGCAGCC
>PVJX010021901.1:0-31361 GCA_004027295.1 Dolichotis patagonum | reverse complement strand
TTGTTAATTGGGTAACAAGATTTAAAATTTACATTATTCTCACCACTCTGCTTGGATGGATTACGTGCTGTTCCAGTTTGTCTACTTACACTAGACTTGAGGACATGGTCAGCTATCCCAAAAATAAGAGGACATATTATGGTAATCATCCCTAATTTTCCTATCAACTTAATCTGAAGCCCTTTATAACTTATACTGTATTATTATGACTGATTTTATTTGAATATGGTTAGATACTTTGTATTGACTGATTTTATTTAAATCTGTTATGATTGATAGCATCAAGTCTAAGTGTATAGGCAACTACACTGAAGATGACAAGATTCACTAAGATACCCACTCTGGTTTGATTATTACTTGCTTTTGAAGTCTTATAATGTCTCCAATGCCTCGTTTTTATTAATGTTGTTATATTCTGCTGAGACATCATGGTAACCATTATAGATCACCTTGTATTGTGGTTTTATGTGACTTTTTTGCTTCATGCTTTTCTAGGAATTGCTTTGTTTTATCTAGCTTTTTTTTGTTTTTCCCTCTAATACAGAAATGATAGATATACATGTAAAGACTCATGCATGTGTAGAGCTTATAAACAGTTTACAAGAACCAACTATATAACACATGTTGAAATGAACAACTACTTTGAAGAAAAAGAGACACTACAGTCAGTACCCAGTGCTGATTCCATAATGTCATGATGTGAAATCCAGCAAAACTATCACTTTTTGTTCAAAGTGATTTTAGCTTGTTTTGTCTTGTTTAAGTTCAACACACATGAAGGTATGGACAGCTGTTTTGAGGAGAATGAGAGACACTATGACAGCCATTCTTGGTTTTCCTAATGTCTGGTCTTGAAGACCTGAAATGCCCTCCTCATCCTGCTCAGATCAATTCCATAATATGTTGTTTCATGTGAATTCCCTGTATGTGGCAATATGGACAACTATTTGGAAGAAAACAAGAGTCAATATGATAGAGAGTGAGTATCTCCGATTGTCTAGTTTTGAAGTTTATGTCTCTTACATTGCTTTCTTGTGATCCGCTTTGTTCTGTTTTGTTTTGTTTAATTTTACCCTTTTGATATAATTGCATGTATATCTGAGTGGGTAAGATGGATGACCATATTGCTGTTTTTATCAGATCGTGGAGCAGAACTGTTAACGGTCTCACTGTTTGAATGTCTACTTTACATGTTTTAACTTTGTAATTTGAACAACTATTTCCAAGAAGTCAGTATGTAATTTGTCAAGCAATAATTTCTTAGGTTTTTTTGTTGTTCTTTTCCTTTTTTCCTTGGAATTCTGTATTGTTGCTACCCTTTATTCTGTTTTTTTTCCTCTTTAAATAAAAAAATAAAAAATAAAAATAAAATGTGATCAGTTTTAAAACAAAGCCCAAATCCCTTAGTTTAGAATCCAAACCCCTTCCCAACCTGACCACTTATACTCCCTATTGTTTCCTCACAACTACACAGTGCCACTGTACTTGCCACTAATTGTCAGATACATAAACCCTTCCCCAGCCCTACACACTTGCCCATGTTCATTCTTTGCTGGCACTAGGTTGTCTTGTTTTCTTTCCTTCACTGGCGCATTTTCCTTCAGGATTTAAGCAGGATGTTGTTTTACTCTTGGGTTAAGCTGACCAGTACAGTTTCCAAGAATATGTGACCCCTCCTCAGCCTTTTGTGTTCCTGTGACACTGAATTCACACTTCTGACCAGCATTTCCAGCATGGAACTATCATTTGTTTGCTCACCTTTCTGTCTCTTCATGAGGTCAAGGTCTTCCTGAGGGAAAGGACCTCACTTCTCACCTTTGAAGTTACAGTACCAAGCATGTGACTGACAGCACACCATGGATGGTCAGTAAGTGATTGCAGATTTAAGTTATGATTAAAAATTTCTAACTTTAAATTCATTTGGTAGCTCTAATAAATAAAATCACAAATTAACAAGGCCAAGCCTCTTTATTCTTTCTCTTGGAAGTGGATTACAGAATAATGAATATATTAATTTGGTTTATGGCCAAAATACTTCAGTTTTATCAAATGCGATCTCAGTGCCTGCTATCCAGTACTGACACATACTTCTGATCCTCCTTCCCTGTCATATTAGCTCAAAATGTAGATAGATCATCTCTCCCTGGGGTTTGAAATGGGAAAGTAGAGGAACACCTATCTCTGGAACTGGCTACTTGTTAAGATTTGTATATATATTTTCAGTCATTGTTTTCCTCCTTGGATTAGATCTCCAGAGCAAAGATCCCAAACAGTTGTGAGGCTTGCAACAAGTAAAATGTTAGTATTAAAAAACTTTCTAAATGAGTGACATAACTTCGTACACAAGTTTATTCAAGATTGTCCTCATCTTTCTTCTATGGGTGACAAAGTCATGAAGTTCACCTAGCTGCTTTCTGCAATCTGCTACAGATGGCAATTTTCCCATTAAGTTGCACCAACTACAATTTATGAGCATTGCCCCATACATTTGGGGGCAATTTCTCAAAAGCTAAGTATACCTTTGAGGATATTTTCTATCTGTGGATGTCATTTAGTCTATGTAGATGTAGGAAGAAACTGAGAAGTGACAGACTATAGTCTACACTCCCTCCCCCATCATTGCGCTTACTGGAACGGACTGAATTCTCAAAGGTAATCTGGCAAGAGGGAGAACCAACTTTCCAAAGATAAACCTCACCAGTCTGAAAATGCCCTCCATTTCTGCCACTTTATCCTTGTCCTTGCATATTTTGCATGCTAGTTTTTTGTCTACCTTCTACTTTGTGGTCCAAGTCTGATCCTAAAGTGGAAGGTGTACAGGCTGTAAGTTTCTTTGCAAAATCAGACCCTTAATTCTTTTATGAAGCACTAGAAAGCAAAGGGGAGCAGAAGCTGTTTATCTCATGAAGTTAGAAGGGCCCCTGAGATACTAGAACCAAGGCCCAGGAGGAGAAGGTAACCTGGTAGGTTGGTAGAAGAGCAGGACTAGATTCTAGGTTCACTTATTTGTTAAACCAACAAATATAAACTTGGATGTCTGAGACATGGGGATAGGTGCCACCAGAAACACAGACTAGTAGAACTTTATACAACAGTGATGGCAGGGCATCCAACAGGAGACTATGATAATCTAGATACTGCGAAACATTAGGTGGAGTTGCTTCTGTTGTTTTGGCAGTGATCAGCTACATGGTTATTCTGAAATCATACTTTCCTTATCCACAACCCTGCCGCTGCCCAGCCTACTGAGGGTTGTCTGGAATGCATCACGAATCCAGGGGAATGGACTCTAAACTACAGATCTGTTCTAGTTTACAATGTTGGCCTTCCTCTGGCTGGAGTTTTCTCTCTTGCATCCCAGATTCCTTACATTTCTTGAAAGGTGAAGGGTGATGGTGAGATCTGACACTATAGTGGTTCTGGGTGACCTCCCAGACAATCTGTGCCTTTGACCATGGTCCTGCAGAAGCCATTCTCTTGAACAATCCAGGTAGCAGTAATTATTGTATCTAAGTATTGAGCAAGGAGCACGTTAGACTCCTTGCCAAATGCCTCACATCTCAGCCTCAGATAATGCCCTTAATAGCATTAAAAGATGAGAAAACACCAGTCTATAGAAGCTGGTTAACTTCTCTTATGCTAACGCAGTGAGAAAGTAGCAAATCAGGTTTTGTAAGTAGGATGGCCTCACTCTAAAACCTGTTTTCATTAGAGTACACTTTTGTTTCCAACACAAAATCCTATAGCATTATCTTTTAAAACGCAAATCTCAAAACATAATTTTAAAAATGAAAAGTGCAAAGATCTTGTACATATGGCCACAGAGCAAGAAAGTTACACTGAAAGACAAGACAGTGGGATCAGGTGTCACGATGCTTGGCATCTCCACTTAGCCGTGACACTGACCCATGACTTCAGGCACTCAGTTCTACCTGCACAGTGGCAACTGTTGAGTTCACTTCAGTTTTAAAGGAATAGTGTAGAATTACCCCTTTAAAAACTGTAGTGTATCATGTTCAGCTCCTCACACCCAGAGAGAAGTATTTCAGAAATGAGACGTTGACCCATCACAGGTTTTACTTTTGAGACAAGTTTATGGTCCATCTATTCTGAGACAATTTTAATAAAGGGCATAGACTATCACAGCTCAAGGGTGTACAAGGTGTTCTGAGGTCTTAAATCTGGGACTGTGAGACCAGATTATCTTATTTGTTCTAGGGAAGAAAGCAAAACTTGGGGGCTCTGTAACTCGACGATACAGCCCATAGTCAGGAGGCAACACTGTGAACAGTGAACAGTACTGGGGAGGAAGGAAAAGAAGATGCTAGAAGTCAGGTTTAAAGAATGATTCATTGGTAAAGGCCTTTGAATTCATGGACTCAGAAAGTGCCCAGCAGTTTTCTGCTGAACTAAATTTGATTTTGTAGAGGAAAGTAAGTATATGTTATCATGTAGTATTGTTGTTTATGACAAACTTTTCACAGGTAAGATCCTAAAATGTTAGACTATATTACTATTGGGAAAGGGCACACTTTTCCTAGCAATTACTGTTAAGTGGGATAAGTACCTGTCTAGGTGGACCTGACTGGGGCAGGGGGGTTCCACTTGATGACAGGGGAACTGACTAGATAATTTTGGGAGATAGAATGAAGAAGAGTCCTTTATCTTGTTCTCTAAAATTCAGATACTAGCTCAGGGCTCAGGTTTTGTTGGGACCATTCAGAGGCAAGATGCTGCCATCTAGTGGCATCTCTCATGTTCATTAACACTTCCTCAGCTGTCACCAACCTCGTCAGAAAACCCCTCAGTAACACAGTATCTGTCTTTTCCTCAGACCAAATAGACTAAAATAGAAAGCCACACAGGACATGCAATCAGTATTAAATTATGTGTTGAATTAAAATATTCTGTTGAGAAGAATTTAAGAGTAGAGAATACAGCACTGATATGTGGGAATCCAGGGTTCACTTATATTTCTTCTGTGTGCCTTTAGCAGGTCCAAAGTTTGGAATCAGCTGGGTGAGAGATTACAGAACCAGGTGCAAATCAATGTTTAACATGTAGCACCGCTGACAGTCAGCAGGAACTTTTTGTTGTTGGGAATATCTGTACATAGGCTACAGTACTTTGTGGGAAAGATGAAGAAGACATTTAAACTAGCAGAATAATTGACGGGAATAATCTCTAAAGCCTCCTTTAAAAAGTCCTAGAGTGTGAGTTTCTCAATGGCAGGTTCTCACTATGACATTCTACTGTGCTGGTATGGAATAGAGACAGTGGTGTTTTGGTGAATGAATAGACACTGACCCACAGATTCCACAGAAGAAAACTAACTCACATAAATGACAAGTAGAGAAATAACAGCTCCTGACATTCAGAAAAAGGCTGCGCTTCAGCTAATCATGTTACTCTGTTGAATGTGAACTATCTCACTGAAAAGCAGCCTCGGACAAGGTTACTCTGAGACTACAAGAAAATGAGACAAAGCAAGGCCACTTCAGCATTTTGTCTAAGCACAGATGAAAATAAGGTCTGTGCCACCCACAGAATACCCTTTCTCTGGGCTATAATGAGTGGCTGTGCCTCCTTTATCAATCATACTTCATCCTTAGAGTCTCCCTAGAGAAATTTAAGACATGGCATCATAGCACTATCCCTGCTTTCCTATAACATCCAGGCTGCGGTGAAATTGAGATTTTCTTGGCCTGCCTCAAATCACCAAATCGAAGCTAAATCCTATCAAAAATTCAAGTTCCTTTTAGTGGAACACCGCATAGTTCCCAATAGTGTGCTTGCTTGCTGTCCTAACAAATTTAACTTGTTTATCTTACGAGTTGCTTCTGGCAGTCTTGTGTTGAAAGGTATTAATGGAAGAGAGAGAAAAAAAAAAAAAGGATGCCTCTAACTCCAGGTGTAATGTGAATCCCCATGAATCCTGGATTTTTGAGGGCTATATTAGGTACAGAACTATTCCTCAAAGAGGAGGGGCTTTACGTGTTAATACACTCACTGATACATACCAAGGCCTGTGACAGGTCATAGGAATTACCTCACCTCATTCTTGCGGTGGCCCTCTGAGGTCAGAGTACCTCAGATGAGGTAGCAGTATGAGAGAGATGAGGAAACAGCACAGATAGGCTCATAACCCCTCCCAGGCCAAAAAAGCGGGTAAGTACAGGATCCAGGAATCAACTTAATGTATGTGACTCCTGCTTTGATAAACAGGATTTCAAGGCACAAGGGAGAAACGTGTGTGCTGTGGAGAGTCTGAGACAAGTATGAACCTCTCCATCTAATAAGCACCTAGATTCTTTTAGTATACTGTACAGATTTTGGAACAATCCCTCCCCCTCTCCATACACCCAGTAATGGTGGGATCTGCTTCTCCTGAGACTGACCCTCAGGCTAGATGCAGGGTTGGGAGGCAAGAGACCTTGATGGCTTTCGCTCTGCCACTCTGAGTTTTAATGATTAGAAAAAAAAAAAAGTCCAATCTGCCTTTATCCATAGTTTTTCTCATCTCCCACAAAGCCTGATATGGCACAGATGGGTGTGGCCAGAGGGAGTTAACTGTCCTGCACCTGAGTGACACCTGTAATTCTCCCCATCCCCACAACTGAATGTCCTTTCCTAGGGAAGCCTGCCTCTTTTTTGCCCAGGCTCTCGAGGTGAACGTCCCTGTTGGTAAAGCCTTCAGTCTCACAGTGCAGCACATCCTCCCTGCATCCTGGCCGGACTTCACCGCCCCTGACAGCAGAGCTGCGTTTCACTGCCTGGCATATGGGATCGGAGCAGTGAACTAGAAAAGGAGCAGAGGACTAATTAGCGGTGAGGTTTCAGAGAGAGAGCCAGGACGACCCCTTTTTCCTTTCTACTCTGAGGCTTTGCTTCTTCCAACTTCATGCATCGTGATCCCTCTTACTGTATTTTCTTGATCCAAATTCAGGTCCATTCTCTGTCAGGTCAGATGTTGCCTAGAGAAACTCAGCTGTGCTCTATTAGGTTTTTCTCTTTGAAAGAAGCTCACTGGTATTTCATTAATTTCTTCTTCCCCTTCTGGTGAGTTATCCAAAGGTCACAGGATTGGAACAGCAAAGCCAGGAAGAGAATTCCCATCAATTACCTCCCAGGGTGGTATTTGATCTCAGGAACAATGCAGGGGAAATGCATTTGACTGTTGGAGCTCTGAGAGTTATTAACCAAACCTGGGTTATTAACCAAAATGGATTTTTTTCAAATCCACTTTACTGAAACATAAAAAGAGAGGAGGAGGAGGAGGAAGAGGAGGAGGACAAGAAGGAGAGGGAGAGGGAGAGGGAGGAGGAGGAAGAGGAGGAGAAGGAGAAGCAGCAGCAGAAGAAAAACAAAAAACAAAACAAAACCTGGGCTTGTAGTGCCTGTGGCTTCCCCATGACACCTAAGATATCACAGCAAGATGAGCCCTTCAGGAAGAAGTATTTTTTTGGTGGGGGGTAGCAGGCATCGATCTCAGGGCCTTGCGCTTGCTAGGCAGGCACTTAGGCCACTGAGCTAAATCCCTGGCCCAGGAAGAAGTATTTTTAAAAAGGAACAGAAAATTACAAGAAGTGAAATCTGGACTTACAATTAAATCATCTGAATTAAACTCTGGACTGTGACTCTTCTAATCTAGATTAAAACCCACAAAGGTTGCAAGGTCAGAAGCCACACTTTACAGAGGTTCTGGCAAAGCTAAGAAACTGCAGAAAACACTACTGTCTTTGGTATAAAACCCATGTTCTAATCGCAAGACAAGCTGCTTCAAAATGAGTAAGGCCAACACTAAGTTATTAGACAGACAGCCATATAGCCGAAGAGTTCAACTGAAAGTCAAGTTCTTTGTCTACAGTGCTGAAGAATGAAAGCCAAGCAATTAAAGCTGAGGAAATGGATTACGTAATTGTACAGCAGAGGGCTTAGCTCAGTTACAGCATGGGCTTCTCTGGGTGTTAGGAATTACTAAGCTGTCTTTACCTGGATGATCAAGCGCATTTATTTAGTGTGGAAAGCGGCAAGAGGAAATATGAGACACCACCTGAGCTGCCTCTCCATCCGCCTCCCAGCCTTGTCGCCCATCCATTCTTCCACCTTCCACCCACTCTGTCTTCAAGAAGATCCAAACTACTGTTGGAACAAGTGAAAGAGAGGACAAACCCTGAACTTCCTTCTAAATATTTCAGGCTCACCTCTCCCTATATACTAACCAGACATCTCTGAAATAATTGCATACTTAGTGTATCTTTA
Organism: Dolichotis patagonum; assembly: GCA_004027295.1. Taxonomy (NCBI): domain Eukaryota; kingdom Metazoa; phylum Chordata; class Mammalia; order Rodentia; family Caviidae; genus Dolichotis; species Dolichotis patagonum. Next base: position 23,099 of record PVJX010021901.1, on the reverse strand, counting down.
AAATGGTCCTTTCTTCTGTGGTATCCCAAGCAACATCAAGAAATTACCTAGAGAAGTGGGGAAGGCTATTATCTCACCAAAACTGCCTCTGCATGTAGTGCGAATGGCTAAAAATAAATAAAATCCCTTTGCTAAAGTTTCTAACCAAAAACAATTTTTGCTGAGCATAGTAGTATGTGCTTGTACTCCCCGGTACAGGATATTATGGCAGGAGGAGTGCTTGAACCCAGGCGGTACAGACACTCTCTCTTAAGAAATAAATAAACTTTCACACTTATTTTTTCCCTCTTTGCTATTTTTCATTTCTTTTTTCTCTTTTGTAAGAATTATAATTTCATCCAGAAATTTGACTACTTAAGGAAAAGAAAATATTTACTTAAAAATAGACAAAACATTCTCCTTCAAGGAAAAATAATCTGGGGGCTAAGGCGCTGCTAGGGCCACTATGAGACTGTTTCTGAGATTATTCCTGGCACCTGAGATGTGATCTCATCTCCATGAATGGTTATGAAAATCTGTGAGGATGTCATACTTTTCCTCAATCAAAGCTCAATTTTATAATGTGTATTAATAATTAGGTCAACATTTAAATACATTGAGACATGTATTAATGAGTGGAAAACTTGTGTCCACAGATAATCTTCAATCATTTTGTCCTTTATTTCTCTCAGCTCCAAAATTAAGATATTATTTGACCTTTTCTATCAATAGAAATTTAAAGATTAAATGCAGTGTTTAACTTGTGTCAACAGGAATGAGCCTAGACATACTGGGAGAGGCTGGGGATGGACGGATCACGGAAGCGTATTTCCTGAATAAGCATGGGTAGACCCTCCACTGCTGAAGTGGAGGAGTTTATAGGAGCAAGGGCTTACAGGAGTCTGGTCTTGATCTGACTGGGAATTCTCAAAAGCAGACTGAGTATACAATCTTCTCCAAAGGTTATTTGATCAGTTGTAGTTCATGATGACTCCAACTAAGAACAAGAGACTTCCCCTGTACACAATGACGTACAGAAGACTTTATAGGCAACAGACTACTGGAGAGTCCATTAAACTTGAGCTGCAAACTTAGATTAAAAAATGCAAGGTGGAGATGAGACACAGAAATCACAGAAATAAGAATGTTGCACATACAGACAATCAAGACTTGCTACAGAGCTTTAATCACCAAATGTAAAAACAATATATTCATTTATTTTAAATGGTTCCAGATTCTTCATCGTCTTCACCATCAATGGGCTAGAAATTAAATGACATACTGAATAAGACCTTCCTGCTCATAATAGTCCTAATCAAAGTGTTCTTTAAAAACACACTTAGTTTTACTCTGAGGCTCCCCAAAGTAAAAGAGAAAAATCACTACCAGTTAGAATTTATTCAACACAGTTTTAAAAATCATTTATCATTAATTTGGAATGGCTCCTCTTCACTCTCCTCATGCATGCTATGCAATGACGAGAGAAAACAATGGTAAATGGCTGTATCCAGTCTTATTATAACATGATTACATGTTTCAGCTTAATTTAAGATCAAAACAAAATTTTAACAACAATTAACTTTATATCATTATATTTTAAAATATGTAACAAAATCAGTTCTTATAAAAAGGGAGTTGCCAGTACATTCTCAGACATGAAGAACACCACAGTACTTTCTTACAACAGCTACTGCACTGCACCTTGTTATCAACCAGCTACATGGACTCAGACATCACAATCTGCAAATACTTAACTGTGGACTCTTGGTCACCTTAAAATAAGACCTGCACACGTCTAAAAGAGAAACAAGTCCCCCTGCAAAATACTCTAATAGTTATTCAAGTGGTGAGAAAGATATCCCCGTTAAAGTGGGGGGGCAAAGATAGCAATGTTAAAAGGGCAACTATTTTAAAAAGTAGAACAAAAAAATTCTGAAAATCTGAATTTCCAATGCATCTAATATTGTGTTTAGCAAATGAGTCTCCAGCCATGTTGCACTGCCTTTCAAAGGCAGTCCTGTGGCTTTGTATCCATGATGATCTCCACGTTTTCTGGATGTGTGCTTTCTAAATATTCCAATCATTTTATCTAAGTGGCACTGAATCTGTATCTGAGTCAGGAAATCTTTGTTGCTACTTTGTTTCAAAATACTGTGCATGCAATTTCCTGTCTGTTTATTTACTTTCCACCACCCAACTACATGTATGCTGGGCTAAAATGAAAGTCTGATGGTGGTATACAGCACTTAGAGAATTACCATCACCAATTCTATACACCACTTTTATTATTTCTATATGCCTCCCCAACTCAAATGGTTGAATAGAACAATATGGGCATGAGAACTTTCTAGAAGTTAAACTGTGTTCACTAATTTTCTGCCAAAGTAAGGATACTGGAGAGAGAATTCAGTACTATGAAGAGTTAGAAAAACATTTTCTGAGAAAAGCATGGTACAAGTGTTCTCTTTTTCAGAGGGAATTATGGAAAAATCAATGTTAGAAAGACCCTTAACAATCATCTGGAAAATTCCTCATCCAATACTTCAACTCCTGTACAATATCCTGCCAAACTGTTGTCTAGTCTCTGCTGGAACACTCACTGGTAGTAAGCTGGTCCAACATTGTTTATTCTTCCTTACACAGAGTAATAAAATGGATGGTAAATGTACTTCCACTAAATACAATAATGAATTCCACCTAACCATGCAAGAGTTAGAAGATGCCTGTTGCTATTCAAAAGGATAAACAATGTTGTTCTGAGCATTCTGTTTTCTGCAATCATTCAAAATGAAGAAATATGAATTTTCAAAATCACTGTTGAAAACTGTGTTGTAGGGGGCAGATCAAAACACTTTTGAAGTAATCACTGTAAGGACTCTGAAACAAAGGGAAAACAAATATTTTAAACAATAAATAAAGCTTGCACACCAAGTATCAGTGTAAGAATTGGAGAACCCTGGTGGGTGAACTATGGATAAATGAGCCTGAAGTGGCTGTCATTTCAGACACAGGAGACCAAAGAGAAGGACAGAACAAGTCTAAGGCTATAGCCTGTGGTCTAAAAGCAACAGGAAGCAGGGCTATCTTGATTCTCTCCTCTGGCTTGCTGGATAGCGCTGCAAATAATGTCCTTGTTTCTTCTTTCAAAAGGCCCAGACTGTTTCAGGAATTATATCTCTCTTTCAAAGACCAACCAAACAATAAATTGAGTGGTGGCCAATAACACAAGAATTCAATTTACAAAGGATCAGTTTTTCTAAAGGGATATGTTTGCCTGTATTTTTATTTTCTGAATATATACTGTAGATGAATAAATCCATTTGAATTAAAAGCGTTTACCCCATCACATGTGTAAAATTGAAAGATTGCATAACCATGGTAACTGAGCCTCAGCTGATTTGAATTTTAATGTTATCTTAACCTTATGTGTTAAAATGGCAATGGTATTAACTTTTAATAGTAAAAATTGTAAGTAACAGACAAAAACGAAGCAACAGAAAACCAACCTTTTAGTCAGTATGTCTTTTTATGTGGAAGCTACTTTTTCTTATCTGATTCAAAAGTATCAGATAATTAATATTTAGTAGCTAGATGACAGGAGAGCAAATCCTGCAAAAAAGAACAAACTCTCTTGACCACTGAGAATTGGAAGTGAAATCAATGAAAGTCTATCAAGTACTCAGGGTAGATTTGGTTGGTATCAAAAACCACAAAAATCTTTGGATTCCAGGTATCATCCACACAGCTGTCATATAAATTCACATAGCTCCCGTCTTTGGAAGGGGGTCGCATGTATTTGGAATCTCCGTTTATGTAATCTCCAATTAGCACCCGAGCAAGAAACATAGATTTATACGCTCTAAACAGATGCCGCTGTGGCAGGCTGACACCGTGAATCTGGAATGTGTTTCCGTGCTTTATGTCATCTTTGCAGAAGCGGCTGGAGTAAGCAGCATCTCTAGCAAAATAGGTTCCTTGAACAAAAAGGACCAAAGAGAGCTGAGATTACTCCTAAGAACATACTAAACATAAGCAAAAACATTCTAATTGTCAGGAGAACTGACAAAGGGAGCCATATGACAAAAACAAGTGGGACTCTTCTCATCCACAGATCCTTAGAAGAAGAGAAATTCATTTGTAGGGGGTAGCTGCTGACAGACTGCCTAGCAGAGGCATAGATTTGTTGGTATAAACCACGTTTCTCCAGTACACTTTCCTACTTCCATCTAAATATAAATACCAGTCTTCTGCTTCAGAAGAAATCTCCCAGAGAAACTCAGTAAGTAAAACACATTAAAACTGTTCCAGAATTAAAAGTGTGGCAGGATCTGACTTTTGTTGTTGTTGTTGTTTTCGTTACTGGGGAGTTGAGGACCTGGATTTTTATTGTGCGGAATTCCTTCCTATTTCTATTTCCTTCTACCAGTCTCCTTCCCTCGCCTTGTCCAACATTCAACAAAGCTCTGGAGAACAGTTCACAGAGATGAATTCAACCAGAAGTTGTTATATTTCTATGATGCAGGCTAACAATCCAATAACAATCCTGGAAATAATGGAATTTTATATTCTGGAAAAGATTTCCAGGACAGTATGAAGCTCTTGCTATGGTCTGGATCTTAAGTGTCTCCCAAAGGCCAGTGACCTCTGGGGTTGGTCCCCAGCCTGGTGCTATGGGAGGTGGTGGAAACTTTAGGAGGTAGGGCCTCACGAGAGGTCTTCGTTACTGAGGATGCACCCCTGAAGGCATGTGATCCTCATCTGCCTGTCTTTCTATTCATTTCTCATTTGCCATGGAGGGAAACTGTTCCTCTAGGCACTCTCAGCTATCACCATCTGCCTTTAACATGGCTCGAAAGCAACATGGCCAATTGACCATGCACTAAAACTTGAAGCCAAAGTAAACCCTCCCCCACTTTAAGTTGACTCTCTCAGGTAGTTTAATAACAGAAAGCTAACAGATACTCACACCTGAGCATTCCAGAAGAGCATTTTCATGGGTTTTCACTGCCTACACATGAAAACTCAATAAAGCAGCCTACTCTCAGGAAGTGGCAGACAGGAGAGACTGCCACTGATAAGGGAATACCTATTCTAAGCAATTTGCAAATGAACTGTAAAGTCCCATCTTCACCTTGTACAGTATGGATGTGATTTAGGTAATGACTAGAAGAACAAATGCCCAATTCCTTACCTTTGGCCCTCATCTTTCTCCTTAATTGCTTGTGGGGATAAACTGAACAACTTGAACTTTCTCAACACTAGAAACAGAAGTTTCCCCCTCAATATTCCTTATTGCCCATTAACAGTCTTACCTATAATGTTCTTCAAAACAAAACAAAACAAAACAAAACAAAAACACTTATTTATACTGGTGTACAATATAATTAACTTATTATATCACCATCTATGTTTTACCAGAAAGCAGTTTAGTGTATAAGGTTCATACACAGAAAGGAATTATACATGAAAATTAAATCTAACGTAAAATTCTTTAACATGGACATGCTCCATCTGAGTAATTGGGATTTTGGGGAGCTATTTAATCTGACAAAATGGAAAAGTCTCACTTCCATCTCGTGTGTATAAAAAAAAAATCACTTTTCTATGGCTCAGAAACTAAGTATATGCTTAGAACCTAATATAGCAACTTTTAATTTAACTATTACCAAATTCCTGAATTAGAAAACATTCAATTATTTCTAAAGAGAAAAAACTCTCTTTGGACTCGAGACTCGAAATTCTGATAATTACCTTTTCCAAAGAGAGCGCCATGTATACCATTTATTCTCCAATCAAAATTATGAATGCAAATCGCTTCCACAAATTCACTGCTGGTACCATGAAACAGCATTTGTTCATTAATCTGAGGGATGCCTCTTTTTTTCTTGAGCTGAGCCTTTTTCCTAAAAACACAATACACACAGACACAACGGCATACACAGAAATATACCATAAGTAGCATTTACTAATTTTTTAAAAAGAAAATTTCAACAGAGAGTATAAAAACAAATATTTTAATATGACATAAGTGGATGAAAAATTCTGAAAAATAAATAATTTTGTATCCTCTTGGACAATACATAATTCACTTTATCAAAAACTATTAGTCAACACCGAGTGAAGGTTGAAACGTGTACTACAAAGGGCTAATGTCAAAGCAATAACCCAGCATGTGCCCTGTGTTTGTTCCTCAGTATCTAGAGAAAGGAAAAGGGAAAGAAAAATCTTACCAATAGGTACAGATATCCCAGACAACGCCCATCACAGTAAAAGTAACTGACTACCTAAAACAAGTAGGTTTATAGATGCCTGTAAATGGAGACTACAAACAAAAAGTACCAAGTTTACCAAGCCTGCAGACAATGAATTATCTTATTTATCTCCAGAGATTATATAATTTCCATTGAATTTAAACGAATTTTGAATCTGCATAACATTAAGCCATCCAGTGTAACACTCTTTCCAATGGAGAAATCTCTTCTACTCAAAAAGGATATTCAATCTAGGACTGATTATATCAGAAAAAAATGAATTCATACAAAAAGAAAATATGTATCTGCATATAAAACTGAAAAGTAATAAACAAGATTTGTGTGTATTACCACAATTAAATCTAGAATATAGTGTTAAATGTAAAGTCTTGCAAAAACAAGTATTTGTCAAAGTAACACTGTGTATTGTATAGATATACACACACAAGCAAAGTAAAAATTTAAAAATATAGACAGGGAGATTTGGTGCCAATTTAGGAGGAAAGGAATAAGCAGGATGAGGCTGGGGTAAACACTTTGCATGTATCTATAGTATTTTATATCTTTAAAAAAACATGATGCCATGATGAAGAAAGTATGGCAAGTATTAAAATGGCAAGTCCGATCAGTATGTACGCTTACATTCTTACTTTTGCAATATTTTATTAAGAAGATGTTAGCAACAATACCTTCCCCCTTGCATTTCAGAGGCCCAACTACTGAATGCCTGCTTCAGTTCATTCCAGTTCAGATCCAGTTACGGCCTGGATCTAGATGTCTCCCCAAAGCATAGGAGGGGCTTTTCAGAGCTGGTTGGATCACAGGTGTGTGACTATGGATTAAGGGTCTGTGACCACAGCAGGTTTAGCATAGTTCTGAGTAATGGAAGCCTCAATCTGGATGTGGGTGGTACCAAGTAATAAACTTGTAGGCTGGAAGAAATATAAAGGGAAAGATGGAAGGTAGGCTTGCTTTCTCCTATCTATCCTGCCATGGTCTGTTTCTCCTTGACTATGCCACCCTGCCTTGGAGCCAGGTGACTACAGATTGAAACTATACAAACTGTGAGCTGAAACCTTTGTTCCACTTGTGGGTGACAGGTATTTAACTCCTGTAATGAGACAATAACTAAGATGAGTGCCAAGGACTTACTGCCATGCTGAACAGCAAAGTCAATTTGTGATCATCTGTAATTGTTAGAAGGTACATTCATCCCAACACTGAACCAAAATTTACCTTCCTACTATGCTTGCTGATTGGTCTTTGTTACTGTGCCTTAAACTCCGAATGATTCAGAACATCCTTTTACTAAAACAACTCCATAAATATCAGAAGTATCTCTGAATGCCTCCCAGGCTTTCTCCTCGGCATTAAGGTCACACCGTTCCTTCAACCATTCCTCATGTGGCACAGTTTCCAGGCACTACTCTATACTGGATTGTCTTTAGTTAACAGTGATCTGGTTACTAGATTTTGTAACAGTAGCATCAAATGCTGACACAGTGTGTGCAGTCGATTACCATTCCTGGCACTTCTCAGATCCGACCTTCTCCCTTTGCCACTCTACCATTGACTTAGGAACTGAATGCTACAGACTTATTTCAATTAAGCTTCACTTAGAGTAATTCAGAAAGCAACTATATTGATTTTCTTTTTCAGAACTTTATGTATTTTCTCAATTTATTTTTTTAACAAGGTACATTTGTCCCTTTCATAACTAAGAAAAAAACCCAAGGGGCTGGGGATTTAGCTCAGCGGCATAAGCGCCTGCCTTGCAAGCATGAGGTTGTGAGTTTGATCCCCGGTACCAATTTAAAAAAAAAAAAAAAAAAAAAAAAAAAAAAAAAAAAAAAAAAAAAAAAAAAAAAAAAAAAAAAAAAAAAAAAAAGAAAGAAAACTTAGAAAAAGTAGCATTTGTTTTGACCCACTTTCAATCTTCCAAGGTCTTCCTGACTTTTGATTCACTAACAAAACAAATAAGCTATGCCTTCTAGTTTTGAATTTTTGGCAATGGTGATAAGCAAGCCTTCTTATTTCATCCAAAGTTCTGATAAAAATGTTGAAGGACTCAAGAAAAAAAGCATGCATGCCACTGAAGTTACTCTTTGCATAAAATTTCTACTAATTTTAATCTGGGTGTAGTGGTGCACACCTATAATCCCAGCACTAAGGAGCCTGACACAGGAGGAACACCATGAGTTCCAGGTAGCTTGGGCTACAAATCAAGACCTTCTATCAAAACAAACAAACAAAACAAAACAAACAAACAAAACAAAAAAAGACCTACTAATTTTTCTTTTTCTTTTTGTAACAACACTTTGCCTACACTATCTCCATTATCAGGTGCTTTCTCAAGTACTTTGTAGGAGCCAAGTTAGACTGTTTAGGGTCTTTCCCACCTACCACTAATGCAATCCTATCAGTTAGTTGGGCATTAATGAATCCATACCAGGTTTTGTCCACTTTTTGAAATACACATTTGTTTAAAACACATCCTTATAAGGTCCATGAGCTATAGGACTAGAATTGGAAAATCAGGAAGTCCACTTGTTACTGTATTTCAGGCACAGATGATGGGTTTGAAAAGTCACTCAGAGGCTAGGCAATGGGGATCAGGGGCAATAAAGAACTGCTTGCTCATGGGCCAGATGAACCACACACACAAGTCAGAGGCAGAGCTGGGCAGGGTGGTTAAAGTGTTGCACCGCCCAGCAAGCTTTATTTTAGTGCTCCAACTAAGGCACCCAAGAAACGTGGAATTCATAGACTATGCCTTTTGTGATCCAGCAAAGCCAAAGTTGAGTTGTAGGGCCTCTTGAACCTGCAAAGAAAAACACTACCCTAAATTCTTTGCAACCCTTCTTACCTATGGCCAAACCCACAATTATTTCTAAACTTACTGAAAATACTATGGCACTCACTTCTCAAAGATGTCTCACAATTACCCACCCTCTTAGGGACCAGAGTCCCAAAAAAAGCAGACTGCACACCACATGCTCTGCACCAGAGTGGGAGATCCTCTAGATGGAAGCAAATGTCCCTAGGTCCAAACGAGTGGCGGTGAACCTACAGGACATGTGCCACAGCAGTATGTTTGTACCATTGAAAGTTCTGACACATTCAGCATCACTAGTCTAGACTATGGGCTTCCATTCTGGGTGGACATCAGAAACACCTGTAGACCTTTCACAGATAGGAAAGGCAGATCTCAGAGGCTGACTCAGTGGATCTGGGGTGGGTGACAGACATCTGTACTTGTTAGAGCTCTCCACAGGTGACTCTGACATGCAGCCAGGTGTAAGAATCTCTGAACTACCTACATCCATATTTTAATAAGACAACAGTTTTCACTTCTCAACCAGGGATCACTCCAACTGTCTCCCTCATCTGTTCTTATATGTGTACTGCACAAGTAAACCACACAAAATTCCCCATAGTTTCTATGAGAAATGGACAGATTCCAGTTTACTCACGGAAATCCCCAGTTCCCAAGTTAGCTCTCTTTTTATTTCCCAGAACAGCCATTTCCACTCTTTCCTTTCCCTTTTTCTTTCTTTCTTATCCATACCTCCCTGACACTTCCTTTTATGTAGGTGGTTTTACTTCTTATTTCACCATGGAAACTGAAGCTATTAGGGAGGCATGCCACCCCCAGCTCCTCTCCTCTACTACTTCTAACTTATCTATACATGGAGCTGGACATCCTGTCCATCTCCTTTTTAACATGCATTCATTCTCAGAATTCCATCCTGTCTTGCTTCTTTAGGAGTCTCAGTCCATCAGTTATCCTCCCCCTCTTTCTTCTGTCTTGTAAATGCTGCTTCTGTATAGGTTCCTTCTAATTATAATGCGTAGGTCTCTCTTATCAAATGCTTTGGAAATCAGTATGGAAATTCCAAAAAACTAAAAACAGAAATTTTATTTGACCTGGTCATGCCTCTCCTAGGTATATTCCAAAAAAACTTCCTACTATTAGTAATATACGCACACACGTTTCTAGCAGCACAATTCATAATAGCTAAGCTCTAGAAACAGCCTAGATGACTATACGAATGGGTAAACAAAAATGTTTTATTTACACAATGAAATTTTATTCAGCCATAAAGAAGAAAAAATTCACATCATTTGTAAGACAACGGATGGATCTTGAAACCATAATGTTAAGAAAATAAGGCAGACACAGAAAGTCAAATACTACACAGTTTGTCTTATTTGACAAACTCAAATATAGATAAAAGAGTAAAACAAAGACAGACTTTTTGAAGATGGGGAAGGTATCAGGGGAAGGGAAAGAGGGGAGAGGACTGTCTCACATAACAATCTAATGTCTCCAGTGATCACCAAATGTCCCTTGGTGAGCAAAATCCATCCTAAATGAGAACCAATGCTTTGAAACTTTCCCCACAGTATGGCCCAGTGAATTATTTTTTTTTAAATGAAAATCAGATTCATTATTCTCATGCTTAAAGTCCTGCAAGGCATGGTGGCACCTGCCCACAAACCCAGCATATGGGAGGCTGAGGCAGGAGGATCACAAGTTTGAGGCCAACTTGAGTTACAGAGTGAGTTGAAGGTTAGCCTAGACTATGGAGTAAGAGGCTGTTTCAAAGCAAGCAAGCAAGCAAACAAACTACAAATTCGAGATTCTTAGTTCAGTTTATAAAGGGCATTTGCTAACTCTCTGACTTCCATCTTGGATCAGTTCAATTCAATCCAACTAAAGCTACTACAGAAAATCACACCACCACCCTAGAATGCAACTATAGTGCCTCTATCCCCTGCCACCTGACCACCTTTTAGCCTCCTCACTCACAGTTCATTTTGTGTTTCTATTGCATTTGAAATTTCACTTTCCTGTTTCTTCCATGTATCTAAACTTTGGCCTCAGTGCTCCTATGCCTAAGATGCCCTTTTTCTATCCTGCTATGTCTAGTTGAAATGGCATTTGCTTTTGGAAGCGTTTCTTCATGGCCTTACCCATGATACACATCCTACTGTAGTCAGTGAGAGTGGACAGATATCTTCCCTTTAGTGATGTGTTGCTCACTCCTACATTTCTGGTCCACATGGCCTGGCTTCTTGTCTAACCTACAGTCCTGTCCCCCATCATGGCCCAGGTGCCCAGAACAGTGCCGGTCACAAAGCAGGCAGAAGGAAAGGGAGAAAAGCAGGCTTAAGGAATATGATTTGATTTGTGGTGGGTTCATGTGGGCTTGCCATATATGCTAAATCACAGCATATATGGCAGTAACTTCAGCTATTTTGGTTCATGGGGAGATGTCAGGCTGTCCTTACAATGAGAGTTGGCATTCTGCAAGACCGTGGCAGGTGGCAGGTTCATTTGCCACCACAGGTTTCCACAGGCTGACACTACATGAAACCAGGGAGGGCATCACCAGAGTACAATTGCTTCCAATGAGCTATTTAGTAGAAAATGATTTAGGGATCCTGTGGTACATTTTTACCATTGGAGTTTTACTGAGAATTCAAATTATGAAGGCAACCAATATAAATTACACTTCAGAGGCTTGATTAATAGTGAATTAGGGCTGAAGATGTAACTTAGTGGTAGAGCTTTTGCCTGGCTTTGGGTTTACTCCTCAGTACCTCAAAAACAAACAAACAAACAAAAACAAAATATAATGAATTCATAGTCTACAGTGGTACACCCCTGTAACTCCAGTCATTTGGGAGTCTAAAGCAGGAGGAGGACTGCAAGTTTGAAGCCACTGCAAATTAATTCTAGGCAATTTATTGAGAACCCATCTCAAAAAAAAAAAAAAAAACCTAAAAAGAAAGAAGAAAAAGGAATAAAGGAATTATATTTTATCAACTCATTTTAGAAAAATACGATAAGAAAATCAAATCAAAGTGGACAGAAAAGGTTTCTAGATTCCTCTGTAAGAGAAACATCCAAACAAGACTGAATAAAACCTTCTAAACCCTGTTAAACTCAGTTAGTTTAAAAACATGAGTTGGTTTTAACCTAAAGACACAAGATCATAAAAACTACATGCTGAAAGCTCCTTATTTTAGTATACACTATTATGAGACTAATATCTAGAATATATTAGTCATATTAGCTAGTTGAAACCATGAAAGAATCCCATGTGTCATTAACAATCAAAATTCAGCCTAATTCTCAAGTATATGAAAGGGAAATGAGTTAGTCTAAGATTTGCTGTAAAATACTTTAGCAACAACAACAGTAACAAAAAAGAAGACATTATATGTGTTAAATATTGAATACCTATACATTGTTTGTAATGTTGATTTTTAGGTTAAGTACACGCTGGGAAATCTAATGAGACATTTCCAACCTAAATCTAGTAATAAATTCAGATTTTTACAACATAAACTTTAAGATAAGCTGGAAAATCGAAAGTATGTGTTCTTTAAAATAAACCAAGCCAATGGCTATAGTGCAATTGTTTCAGAAAGAAATTCAATAATGTTTCTAGAGATTTCTGGAAATCAAAGTGAAAAGCTGAACCAAACAATGTTACTAAGACAAAGGTGTCAAGACTTGCTCATGTCAGACTGGAAGCTCAGCTCTCCATCTTGAAGGACAGAGTACTTCTCACATTATACAGTCTGGATTTACTTACATGTCTGCTCCCTGCTGCTCTCTGAGAATGCTGGAGCAGGGAGCTGAGAGACAGATCAAAGATGGCAAGAGGAAAACACATGTTTATGTCTCTGAAAACTAATACCAAAAAAAAAAAGAAAAACCCCAAAAACCAAAAAGCTTGTGCTCAACCATCTCCAAGATTATAAAAAGGCTTAGGGATGGCAGAAGGTTCAGATTAGAAACATCTTACCTGCAGAAAAACTCCCATAAATCTAAGTTTTGAATTCTCTGAATTCTTTTGATTCGGTTGCGATCCATTGTTTTTCCAAAAAGACTGGCAACTTCATTATATTCATGTGTTTGACTGTGCAGAGAAACAAGCTGGAAAGAGAAGTTTACATAGTCTTATCAGGGTCCTTCCCAGTTTCTCCAGAGGAAAATTAGTTAGTTCTGCTCTCACCTGGTAGGGTACTTCAGTGTTCACATTCTCCCAGTGTGGTGGCATAGGTATAGCTTCATTTTCACAGATGTAACTTCAAATAGCAAAGATAAAACAAAATATCAGAAGCTGATTATAATTATTGATGGTTAATTAGTTTTCTCATGACAGGTGAATTTTCATACTTAGGTTATCTTGATAAATGTAATCAAGTATAGTCTTTGGTTTCTTTATTTAAAAATATTCACTGAATGAATGTCTCTTGTGTATTATGTGTTAGGTCCTGAGCTGTGAACTTTGGTCGAAAATAAACACCCACACATTTACCATCAAATTTTAAAAATAGCCTGGAATGGAGGCACAAGCCTATAATCCCAGTACTCTAGAAGGCTGAAGTATGAGAACTGCCAAATTTAAAACCAGCTTAGGCAGGTTAGCAAGACCTTAACTCAAAATTGAAAGGGCTGGGAGTTAGTTCAGTAGAAAAGCCGAATTTCAACCCCTCATATCTCCAAAAAATAAAAAACAAACCTACAAAACATTAATGGAAGAAACGAACAAACCTAAACCTATATAGTACTAAGCTTATACATATTTTTAAAATTCACTTTCATTTTTGAAAAAATAAAGTAATGTAAAGACCTCAGAAAGGACAGGAGCAAACACAGCTCTGTGCTTGGCTCCTCTCAACTCTGGGTTATATTGGGGACAGTTCCTTTCACTGTAGCAAAGATTCCAATGAGGAAACAGGAATAAAATGCAGAAAGGAGCACTTTGGAAAGAAATTTCCAGAAACATCCAGACACAAAAGCAAAGAAATGAAAACCAAGAACCAGGAACAAGCCAGTTCACTTAACCAGTGACCAAAAAACTCAAGAGCTTTCTTCAAGGTTGGGAATTTCTGTACCATGAAGCATATATCCCAGTGAAAAAGAATCAAGCAGTGTCAAGAAATTCCTCAGTGTTTCCACCAGAGGGGCAAAAAAGAAAAGCTGGAAAAAGTGACTGTACTTGGGCTAAGTCTGCAGGATTTATACTAGACTATTTATGAGGCCAATGAGAGGGACCAAGGAGCCAATCTTTACTGTGTCCTTATGGAGAGGCTCTGAACAAGATCCTGGGATACAGATGGAAGGACAGGACCTCTCAGGTCCTCTCTGGGAAGATGCCACAGCATCAGCCCCAGAACTATGGCATGCCCATCTCCAAGAACAGCTCTGTGTGCCCCTCCTGTGATGCTAACGGAGGATGTTTGGATACCTAGATGGGTGCCCTGGAACATGACCCTTCATGGACAATTCCATACCCATCTCCTGCCTCTTTCCCAGCAGTCCCTGTCCCCTAGTAATAGTGGTAGACTTTTTCCGACTCTGGACCATATCCTCAATAATGAGAATCAGAAACTGCACCCCATTCTGCCTGAAGACAACAGAATAGTGCAATTCTGGAACTGAGAATCCCTTCCTTTCCCCAGCCAAGGAAGAAAAAAAATGAAAAAAATTTAAAAAGTAATACATGATTAAAAATGAGTAAGTTCAGCATTTAAGGTAAGCAAGAAAATTGAAGGTATATATTCTTTAAAATAAAACAAGCAAATGGCTACAGCTTACTTCTGTAATGTCCACTACTCATGAGGCTGAGGCAAAAAGATTGCAAGTTTGAGGTCAGCCTGGGTAACTGAGTGAGAGCCTGTCTTAAAAGAAAATGAAAAGGGCTGAGGAAGTATAGCTGAATGGTAGAGCACTTGCCTAGCATGCGTGAGGCCTTAGTTCCAGCTCCAGTACCACCAGAGAAAAAGAGAACACATATAAAGCAATATATAGAGGGAAGTTTCACTCACAGCCTAGTCCTTGTTCTGCCTCAACTCCAGGTAATCACTGTTTTTAGTCTCTCAGAAACTCTTTCAGAACCCTAGTTAGCAAAAGCCAAGTTCTTCCCCACATAATCAGAAGCACAAAGCATCTATTTTTTGAACCCTCTTTTTCACTTTATGTATTCTTACCAAGATCTTTCAACATTGCTACACAGAGAGCACCCTCATTCCCAGAGCCAACAAGAGAACCTGGTACATAGTAGACATTCAATAAAAATTGGCTAAATAGATATATGCATTCTGTCTTACACTGTATGGGTTTATCGTGATTCACTTAAGTAGACTCCTACTGATAGATTTAACCTTGTCTTCAACTTTTTGCTACGGTACTAAAAATCTACAGAAAACAAGTTTGTCCATCTGGTGCTTTAGATGCCAACTAGTCTACCTGCAGAACAGTATCTTTGAAATGAAATTTCTGAATCTAGGTATATAGTTATACATGATTTTGACAAATAACTGCCAAAATGCCATCTTTGAAGGTTATACTTAATATTCTCACAAGTGCTGAAAATGTTTACTTTCCAAAGATCTCTCCCAAAAGGTGTTATTAAACTTCTGCATTTTTCTCAATCTGACAACAAAAATCTGACATTAATTAAATTGTGTTTCTTTTATTATGAATGTGGTTGTATGAACATTCAAATTGTTAGTCCATCTTGCTCATAAAAACTTCTAGAAGAACTCAAATACTATAGGAATTATCCCCTCAGCTATAATGAATTTTTAAAAAACAAAAACAAAAAACCTAACTTCATAAAATTATAATGGATTAAATTTTTTTCCTAATTTTCTTCTCACTTTGCCTAAAGTATGTTTTCGGTATAAAAAAATCATAAAAAATTTTGTGTTCAAGTTACAAAATCACAGCATAAAGTGGTATACTGTGATTTTGTAACTTGAACAACCATTTATAAGAGGACAACACGTAACTTATCAACTAGTAATTTCTTAATGTTAACATTTTTCTTTGAAATTCTATATTACTTCTCTTTTTTCTGTTTTGTCTTTCTTTTTCTTTAAATAATAAAAAATTTTGTGTAGTAGCACAGCATGGTAGTGCATGCCTATGTGGGAGGCTGACATCAGAGGATCAGAAGCTCCAGTCCTGTCTGTGCAACTTAGAGGACCTTGTCTCAAAATTCAAGGAAAAAAACCCTAAAAATAAGAAGTGCTGCGATATAGGTTAGTGTTAAATTTCCAGGACACACGCAAAAATTAAGTATCCATAGCTTTAATTTGTTGCTTCTCAATAGAAACACACATTTTTTGCCCTCACGTTCCTGCAGTATATAGACATTTCTGTATCAGTACCCATTGACCTTTCTCACTCCAGTGTTCCTGCTGTTTCTCTCATTTTATTCTTCTGTTGCTTTCTGTTTAATTTTCTCCCTCTCCTATCTTTGTTCTATGATTTGTATAGTCCAGGAGAAAAAAAGAGTGTTTGACCTTGACTTGTGCTTCTTCCATCCACCAAAGGATTAGCAGATATAACAACACACAATGAATTACAGTAATATTTGCCATCATTTTCGGTCTCACTTTTCTCCCAGAATACACACTCTTTGAAGACACATAAGTCCTTTATTACATTCCTGGTATGATTTAGCTATTAAGAAAATAGTCTCTATATTCTAGATAAGTATTAGAGCACTAATTATATAAGTACTCGAACACATTTTAAATCTTGATACTAAAATATAAGCCAAAAATCTTGAGAGACAAACTGATAAAAACTTAAAATATTTCATTCTTCATTCTAATTCCTTAATTTCTTTCTTTTGCTCTAATCCTTTCAAAAGATCTCCTTGGAAGAAGTAAAAGGCCCTGTCCACAATTCATATATTTTTTTCAGTTTCATTTTAAATACACTGAAAAGAAGGAATTTTAATATTTGCCAGCAGAATCATTCCAGAAAATTGGAGCCATGCTCTAAGACTTTCCCTTTAACTCCAGTCACATGTATAACAAATATTTATTCTCTTCTGGTATTTACACCCCTTTTTTCGGATTATATCAGTTCAGAGAAAGCAAAAAAAGAAAAGTACAATCTGGATCCAGGGAACAGAGAACTGTCTCAATGTGCAACCATCTTCCTTAGGCCTCCTTCCATCCCTACAGACTGGAAATTATTTTTAGGTCTTCCAAGGGGGAAGTCAGTGGAGGTGCAGACAAGTGGGCACTTACATTTAAGATTTATGGCCCAAATAATTAGATGATCTGTGAAAGTATTTCCAAGTGAAATTCAAACTTACCTCAGTGGTTTAAGTGTTTATAGTAGAGACCATAAGGAATTTTGTAACTGCCATGCACATTGTTCTAAAGAATTGAAAAACATAAATATACAAGAAAAAAGGCAGAAAACGGCAGGAAAGGAAACAAAAATAGAATATAATCATTTCCTATTTCATTTACAAGTGAGATTTAATATTAAAAAGATCAATTTTAAGATCAAAATACAACCTACCAAAGTACTGTCAGTCTGTTTTTCTATTACATAGTAAGAAAGAGAGGGGAGAGGAAAATCTTACTCTCTCTGCAGCTTTTCTCTGTACAGTACCTGAAAGCAGTGATAGAAAATGGAGCTCTTTTTATTAAGCGCTGTTTTCCAGTGATGAGATTCGTTTGCTTCATTTCTGTGTACAAAAACAAAGATATCATATCAGCCACAGAAATGTACTGGCTATAAAGTGCCATGAAGATTAGTAGCCATGCTACATGAAGCTCAGGAATCATGGTGCTCTGGGAGTAGCTGCAAGCACAATACATCAGGTCCCCTCAACACGCAGCTATTTATCATGTCACAGAGGTGCTCAGGAGAGCACAGCATTAGTGCATGGTCTGGGCTCATGCACAGGGATGTTAATTTCAAATGCTGCTCAGTATGCAGAGTGTGCTCCTTTCTGTATCACACTGAGGTTAAAGTGACACTAACATACAAGAGCTTTAACTTAGGAAAGTTAAGAGTACTAGAAAGAAAGAGAAAAAATAACTGACTTTTCTGTTACTAAATAGAAAAACATTTTAATTTCTCTAAAATATTTGTGATTTAAAAAGATACATTACCATTAAAAAACTTGCGCAACTCACAGAGAATCAAAAATTCATACATTCATGCCCTCTCTTAAATTGTATACCTAAACCAAAAAAATATAAAACCTGGCAAGGTTTTATATAAAATCTTCTAGGGATAAAAGATTAATTAATTACAGTATCACTTGCTTCTTTTATCTTTGCTTCTTTTATCTATGCCTCAATCTGGGCAATATTTAGTAGGTCCATTTCTTCCTTCCCACAAAGTTAAGTTATCTATGCCTCAATCTGGGCAATATTTAGTAGGTCCATTTCTCCCTTCCCACAAAGTTAAGCATTCTGTTCTGCAAACATCCACTTGACTGCTCCATTCCAAAACAAAAAGGCTGACTCCCTGAGGCCAGTGCTAGTGTCAAGTGTGCTCTGCCTTTTCTGTATTCTCCTCAACCTGGCACACACAGGCATGGTCCCCTCAGTGAAAGAACCACAACCTGCAGTGCTATCTTCTTAAACCACTGCTGTTTCAGTTTACTTTTCACCATTCTTACAGTGAAAACCTGAGCTGGTTAACGACAGCAGGACTGGAACTAAAAACCTTGGAAATAGTATATGTTAAATGCCAATAATTATACTTTTAAAACAGTATGACATATAGAGAGTTGGAGAACTTGAGTTATTAGCATATATGACTCCTGCTCTGTGATAAAGATATTTTTAAACTTGTATTTTCTAAAAGAAAGCTTTCAAAAAGTATAGTTTACTAGTGAATATTCTTTGCAAAACATGTGACCAACTAAACTGTCTGCCAAATATCTTAACAAAAACTTCACCCTCTTCATGAAGCCAGTAGCCTGTATACATCACTCTGCTTTAAGAACAGTTCTTGCACGCAAGCCTAGAAATGTATCTCTGATATTTGCCTAGATTGTCACAGAAATGCAAGTGTGAGGATTCTTTCACTGGTAGCCTGTTCAAGACCTATGTCAATAAGAGAAAGTGAGAACTAGTAAAACTCCAATGGTTTTAACTTTTGATAATAATTTTTTTTTAACAACAAGAACAACTTTGGTGGGACAGTAACTATAAGATGCCTGGGTACATCAACTTTTTCCTGAACCAAGCCTCTTCGCCAGTTCTGGCCATGGCTCATCCGCATGCAAGTTTGATAAGATTTCTCCACTCCCCACAACAACACACTATGACTAGAGTCAGAAAGATACAACTCATAGAAAGTGGGAAAGGAGGGCCAGAGGACTAAATTGTATACCACAAAACACACATTCCTTAATGATCAGCTTCCTTGATCACGTCTTGTTTGCTTCTGGCCAACAGACAGCAAGTACTTGCTGCCTACGACCTAAAGGTATAATAAATCCAACAGGCTTCTCATGGGATAACTAAAAACACCCCCTATACCACGGGTAAAACCCAAAATGGGGCTGATTTCCAGATTGGGTGGTTAACCTGTGAAATAGCCGATAATACTAGAAAGCGGCAGGTGTGGTGGTGTGTGCCTATAATCCCAGTACTCTTGGTAGCTAGGGGAGAAGGATCACAAGTATGAGCCCAGCCTGGGCAATTTAGTGAAACCCTATCTTGAAAAAACCCCAAAAGACTGGGGATGTAGCTCAGTGTGAAGGACCTGTGTTCAATCTCCAATACTGCAAAACAAAACCAAAAACCCAATTTACTGGCAAAAATACCAAGACAAGGGTCACTAGGCTGCACTTTGGTCTTGAAACCAGTATCAGTTCTCTATTAACATTCTCATTTAACTTCTGTTTGCACTTTAAAGTAAGAAGGTTCCTAAATGTTTCAAATCTATTTTCAGAATGATGAGAATCTACTTTCTATTTGCAGAATGACAAGAGCTACAAGCTGGGTGTGGTGATATGAACCTGTAAACTCAGTTACTTGGGAGGCTGAGGCAGGAAGATTCCAAATTTGAGGCCAACCTAGATAACTTATTAAGACCCTGTCTCACACACAAAAAGATGTAAGACATTTTGTATTTCTTAAAAGATAAGCATTGTATGAACTCAAAATATGACATTCTGCATATATGTTAATACATATAAACATATAAACATGCCTTTATAAAAGGCGATGTTGCTCAAAATTTCAAATCTTGAATTTTTATACAGCTATTTTTTTGTGTAATAAAAAGGATTTACTTCACTGTTTGCAAATGTATTAACTTATCCTGATCCTCAGAGCTGCAATTGTACTGTATCAGAATACTAAAAGCATACAACTATTAGGGAAAAAACATACCTGCAAAGTCTATCTTGTAGCTGAATTTGGAAGTGGTAAAAGAAATGGAGCCGTAAGGATTTGTTTTGAAGCTTTTCTCGATATCTTCATTGCTGACTGAACACTGAATGTTGGCATCCGGCTTTAAGACAGACCAGAGAGTTTCGTTTACCAGCTGCTCATTCTAGTGAGGTGGCCACACAAGTGGTGCTGGAGGAGTGAGGAAACTTACAGAACCTGTTCTAGTTCCCAGCACATGGAAGACCAAAGCTAAGGTAGCACACAGAAAGCAGTCTGAATATTTTTTTGGGGGGAAAAAAACTGCTTATGGTTGGTCTCCTTCAACAACTGGTAACAGTGCTTTTTTACAATTGTTACAATTTTTACAAATTATTCCAATAATTATACTAAGTGGATCTAATTAAATCTTCTTTATAACCTTGGTACGGTTAAAAAAAGATGGGTTCAAATCTCAACTTAATTCTCTCTGTGACCTGGGACAAATAAATTTTTCTGAATTTTACTTTCTTCAACATTGTTGACATCTGGCAGAGTTTGTGAGAATAAAAGAGAAAATACGGCATTTAGAAGGTGCTTAATATGGACTTGCTGTTACCTTTCTCTTTGGCTACCAGTTCAAACTTACAGTTGCTCAAAAGTAAATGCACTGAGCTCACGTAACACTGGCCCTCTTTACACAGTAACACATACTGTTTCTTCTAACTAATCACAGTGAAAACTTGGGGGAAAGCGAAAGAACTGGAAGAATTTGTAACCTGTCTGCTAGTTATGCTGTTTATTTCTTCAAGTTTTGATTTAAGTCCTGTATTCACACTTCATACCTCAGCAAGATGACACTACACGAAGCTAAGCCCTTTCTATTCCATGCAAGGAGGTGTACCTGAAACATGTGCCACTTCCCACATTCCGCAAGGTAGAACCAGCCCCACTGTGTATCTGATGTATCCATGTCATCCGCTCCAGTATCTGTGGTTTGGGATATGAATTCTTCTGCTTTGTGTAACATCTCCTGAAAATTCAGAAATAAGTGGAGGAAGAAGTGATTTTATTAATAATCAATATGCTTTACATGGCTCATTATACTTCTTTACAGAGCTCAATTCTAATGTCTTTCCCACAGTGACACTTTAAAAAATAGCATTCTACCTTGCATGTTGGCTCTGAAAATAAACATTTTAAAATGTTGAATACCATTGCTTAACAAATTAGGCTAATAACAATCACTTTACGCAGTATGATACATCAGAACCCACAGAGCCCTTTTGGTAAGCCACATAAAAGAACATAAGCAGTTCAGATTTTTAATACAGCCTGAAGATACTTTTTACACAAAGTTCATGTATTCATTCAAAATAATCTAAGCCATCATAACTACTTAAGATCAAATGCATCTAATTTTTATTTAAATATCATTATTTCACTTAATGGCATAGACAGATATTTCTAATAAATGGTGTTTGGTACAAAAGAAGGTTATAAAACTCAGAAATAGTAAGATCCAATTTTAATAAAAATAGATTTATACTTACCCATACAAACATATTGTGCATATATATATATATATATATGCACATGAACAGAAAAAAAGTCTGCATATATACTTCAACTTGCCATAATGTCTCCCAAGTGTTAAAATGATGGCAACAACAATAATAAAAACAACAATGGCTAACCATTATATGGCTTTTAGCCAAGTGTTGTTTGAAGAACTGTAAAGATAATGGATTTATCTGTAACAATAGCTTATACAAGGTAGGTACTCAGTATAAAGGAAGAAATAGAGGCAGAAAGTTCATACAATAAGAAAGGAAAGCCAAGATTCAAACTCAGGTACACTGGATTCAAAGTCTTTGTACTTAAATACCATGTTAAATTGCCCTATACCTACCAATAATTTTGTAGCATTAACTATACTAACTTAGGTACACATTATCAATGAAAAGTCTTAAATGGATATTTTGATGATGAAGTCAATAGAAAAGGGACAAAAGGAGGCCAGTCATAGAAGATTAAACCTTATCTGGAATTAGGTTTCCTGCCCTCATTCTTTAAGAGTTTTTTAAATTATTGATTTAAATTTGTACAACTAATATATAAAAACGTTCTTCTTGGAGGGAAAGGAGAAAAAACATACAATATAAAGCTAAAGATTTGTTTAACCACCACTTCTACTCCTGCATCTTCTCAACCTCCTTCTCCAAGGTTAATCAGTGCTACCATAGTACTGTATACCATTCAGATCTCTCTGTAATTACACACACACACACACACACACACACACACACACACAATTACCAGCAATTTGTTAAAGACTAGATTTTATATATCTTTGATTTTTTTCCTTTTTTTTGAAATTTTGAAGGAGTAGAAATACAAGAGAACAAGACAGAACAAAGCCAATTGAGACAGGGCAGTGAAATTGGCACAGAACTTCACAGCAGGTTACCGGCATAACAGTAATAGGTACCCTAGTATATCTCATTATCTTCACAATGTTGTCTAGCCAATTAGGTATAGCAAAATCAAACCAAAGACAGAACATTATGGGAACATTATAAAACCAATTGAAGGAGAATATTGAATAGAGTAAAGCAATTAATCATAATGAAACAAAACAGTGAAAACATTTGCTTTCAAACAGAAGATACAGGAGATCCCTCATATTTGCTATATTGCATA
>PVJX010021900.1:0-31316 GCA_004027295.1 Dolichotis patagonum | reverse complement strand
ATAGAAAGAATGTACATTTCTAGCAGTCGGAAGTCTTTCTGTTCCCTCAGTCAATCCTTTTCGGAAGGGCGGCTGCCACTGAACTTTATACTAACGGAGTCCTGCTGTGTGTACTTTGCGTGTGTGTCTGTCTTCTTTAGGTGTACAAAATACTTCTGTACACCTGATTTTTTATGGATTCATTGATTTTTTATGCCTAGTGATTCATTCACTTTTATAATGCTCTGTGTCCTGTGGTGTTCATGTAATTGTTTATTTACTGATTTTCTTATTAATAGGCATTTGATTGGTTCCTAGTTTGAGGCTGTTTTAAACAAAGCTGTCAGGAAACACCTTACACAAGTTTTGGGGCACACGTGCACTGATTTTCGGGCACATGCACAGGAATAAAATTATGTTATTGGTAATAAAAGCCCATTCTTTTCTCTGTGCACTTCCGTTTGGAGCCTCTGTTGACTTACTTGTGAACACGCTCTTCTCTCCTCTCCTGTTTCATCTGCTGAGAGACTCAGCCGTGAGCCCTGGGTCTCAGTAAGTGGTTCATGTCTAGAATTTTCATTTTATTACTCCATAATGCTGTTAAAATTCTCTATTTTCATCTATATCCACATTTTAAATATTTTTTAACATATTAGTCAAGGCTATTTAAAAATTCCTCCTTGCCATCTTATTTGAAATACCCCTGGATCAACTTTGATTTCCTGTTTCAGTTATGTACATTGTGCATGTATAACACTGAGTTAATCATCATTTCAAATGTGTTTCAAAGAGAATTATTTTGTGTTTTCATGGTGAGTTATAAAGTTAGGTATTTAACCAGGCATTTGACTTTGTTTCAAAGAACTAGTTTTTGCTTTCATTGATTTTTCTCCATTGATTTTTTAGTTTCACATTCATAAACTTCAATTTTTACCTCACTTTTTTCTAGTTTTAAATAGATACTGACTTGAACTTTTTGTTCTCTTTCAATGTGAACATTTAATCCTAAAATTTCTACTATTAATGTATTAGCCATCCCATAAATATTGATGTGGAATACATTTTTAAATCTTTGAACTTTAATTTTTGAATATCAATTATTTAGAAGTATGTTGTTTAATCTTCAAATATTGGAATTTTTCACGTTTTCCCTAATCTTACTTGGTTCAATTGCAATATATTTCAGTAACATACCATTACCCATATGGCATCCATACTTTTAAATTTTTTAAATTTTTGATAGCCATAATGAGGCTTTTTTCATGCTTGGTTAGTTAATGTACATATTTTTGTGCTAAGTGGAGTGTTCTGTAAGTCTCAACTAAGTCAAGTGGGTGCATAGGGTTGAGATGTCCTAGTAGCTTACTGAGTCTCTATTTACTTTGTCTTAGAAAGGATTCTTGACCTTTTTGTTTTGTTTTGTTTTTGCTTTTTTGAGATAGGGTCTCACTATACAGTTCAGGGCAGCCTTGAACTCACTAGGTAGCCCATGCTGGCCTCGAACTCCTGACAATCTTCTTGCCTCAGCCTCTGGCGTTCCGGGATCACAGGCCTAGGTCACCACACACAGCAGACATTCTCACTGTAGCTTTGGTCAGTTTTCATTCCATTTTACCAGTTTTTCTTTCATATATTTTGAAGTCCTATTTTAGGTACATATTCACTTGGGGTTCTTAATGTCAGAGAATTGGCCACTTTGTCATTTGTAATGTCTCTCTTTCTCTTTGATCATACTGTAATCCTTGTTCTGAAACCTACTTTACTTGCTATTAATACAGCACTGCAACTCTTTGTTGATTAGTATTTGCATGACTCGTACTTTATTTCTATTCTTTTGTCTATATGTTTATATTTAAAATAGCTTTCTTATAGACCGCATATAGTAGGGCCCTGCATTTTTATTTAATATGGCAGCAATATTGGTTTTTAAACTGGTATTGAGTCCATTTGCATATAACATAATTATTAGTATAACTGAATTACTTTATTAAATGAATTATCTTTCATTTTCTTTTTTCTACCTCTTCTCTCTTGTATCTCCTCTTCCTTTCTTCTCCACTCTTCTTCAGGTTAAGCATACCTAAGCATGTCATTTTATCATTTATTTAATCTCCCTTATTGATTTATTATGTATATCTCTTAAAAATCAATTGTTTTCCTGGCATCCTATAAATCTATTTATTTATTTTTTGTTTATTGAGACACAGCTTTGCTGTGTGATTCGAGGCTGACCTTTGACCTTTGAACCTTTGAACTGTGTAACCTGGGATGGCCTCAGACTCACAGCAATCCTCTGCTTCGGCCTCCAGGGCTGGAATTATCAGGCTGCGTCCCCACACCTGGCCATAAGTGTATTTAATCAATCAGACTCCATCTTCTGCTCTCCTGCTCCTTCACGTGCCACATAAGGATTGTATCAACAATACACTCACCCTTTCTTCGTCCTATTATTTGTAGTAATGCCATACATTTTAGTTGTCTATGTGGTATAAACATACAATAATTATTGTCTAAAGACATTTCTTTTATATTTCTAATAAAAGAAATCTTTTGGCATTGAAGCTCCTCAGTATTTACCTATCTTCACTTTTTTCTTTTGGCAATATATTTTGATATGGAATTCTGGGTTGACAGTTTTTAATTTTTCTAACATTTAAAGACGTCAGTTACTATCCTCTCTCTGGCATGGTTTCTGATGAGAAATCTGCTGTAATTCTTAACTTTGTTCTTCTGTACGTAGCATGTAATTTTTCTCTGGCTACTTTCAAGATGTTCTCTTCATTCTTTGTTTTTAAGCATTGTGAATTTAAAATGTCTTTGTAATTTGCATTTATCTGATTAGTGTTCTTTCAAGTCCTTAGACCTGGGTCTTGGTATGTGTCACAAATGCAAAAAATCGGGGCCACATTTCTCTAAATATTTCTTTTGCCCAGATATTTCACTCTTACTCTCTTCTTCCTGGGGCCAGACCTACATCTTAAATGGTGCATATATTAGCTCAGTGATGTACTGATGCTGCTCACAGCTTTTGAATGCTGTTTTAAAAATTTTTTAGTTCTTTCTTTTACTTTGCCACACTTTTTTCCTCTTTCTGTTTCAGTTTGAGTGATTTCTGTTGAGCTATTGTCAAATTATCCTGAAGGTCATGGGCCTTTCCTCGGATGTTCCAGGCCTCATGATGAACCTGTGATAGAGTGTTTTCATTTCGGTTACAGTATTTCTAATTTCAAATGACTTAAATGATTCAAAGTTCTGTAGGAAAGCATGTGTGGTTGATTCTTTGACTTATCATTTCCCTGTATCTTCTGAAACACAACAGATTGTGCATGTTTGACTCTTTCATTGGAGAGCTCACACATTAATTAAGGTGCTCTGCATTTTCTGTCTGGGAATTTTACCATCTGTGTCAGTGGTGGGGAACCTGTGACACAGGTGCCACTGTGGGCTGTTTCTTATCACTGAAACGTTTTGCTGTCATTGACTTGTGCCATCGTACCCAGGTCTGCTTCTCATGATAATTTGTCACTCCGAGATGTGCTTTTTTACCTCTTTTGTAAAGCCTTGCAGTTTTGCTGCTGAAAGTTAGGCATCTTGGACAGAAAGCCTGGCACTGCGCTGTGTAAGCCTGGAACCGGTGTCCCTGTCCTCCCGCCAGATCTGCGGTGTGGGGGCTGGAATGGAGGTGAGGAAGGGCTGGGCGGGTTTAGGTCTGTAGTTGCTATGGCTACAGCACTTACTTCCTTCTGTCAGGCTGGTTCCCTAGGACTCTTTGCCTTGCAGGGTGCTCCTAGGTCATCTTCAGAGCTTATTCCTTTGTGCTATGGCGCACAGAAGGCTCCTTTCTAAGCCCCCGCTCCTCTGCTGTCCTGATCCTAGCCGCAGCCCAACATCACTGGTGACCTGATGTTTGTTAGGTTGCTGGTAGAGTGGTGGCGAGGCATTCTCTCCTTTGCACAATAATCCTTGGTGTTGTGTCTCTGGGTCCCAGACTGTGAAGGCCTTAGTGGCTCCACTTCCCTGTCTTTAACTTGGCTTGTCGCCGTCTTGCCCTTCTTTTAGAGGTAGGCTTTGCTGCTTCCGCTTCTCCAGGCTGCAGGGAGTTGTGAACAGTATGCTAAGGGTCCTGGAGCCCTTGCACTACCCTGGGATTGGAGGCTTTGCTGCATGATGGGGGGCAGGGAGGGTAGGGGCGTTCGGGGAGGTTCCCGCCTCCCTCTTGCGGTGGCTGAGCTGCATAAGGAACACTTTTTAAAGAGGATCTTTAGTCTTTTCTGTGACTGCTCTTGCTGCATGGAGAAGATCTCTGAAGAAGGTTGTTGAATCTTTTTATGTTCTCATCTGCTGAAAGCTTCAGCTCCTTGTAGAGGAGACACGGCCTCTGCCAGTTTACAGCCACCCTCGTCGAGTCCTGCCTGGGGTTCCGCTGCGTTTCCCCGGGAGAAGTCTCAGCCCTTCCCAGAGGCACCTGTCCTTTCTCAGACTTTAGACGAGTTGGTTGCCTTGTACTTTCAGCTTTCAGTGGCTTCAAGAAAACTTGTGAATTTGTTTGGCTCTGCCAGATTATATGGGTGAAAATGACTCTCTCCAGCTCTCTATATCCTTGGGTGAAAAGTAAATTCGATATTAATAAAGTATCATTGTAGGAATGATCAGAATTTCATAACTTCTTGTAAATTAACAACCTAAGGCTTTCTGGGACCTAAAAAAGGAAGAAATCCACAAGTAGATGAAGATGTGTTATCTTTTATTCCTAAAATGCTTGCGAAGAGCTCACGATCACACTCGGAGCGCTGCAGCTGAAGGTGGGCTGCTGAGCCAAACTCCTCGGGATCGATGAAATCATCTCCAAGCAGTGAGGGCTGGTTTTCTCAACTCATGTGGTGCACAAAATTATCATTCAGGCATCATGTCATGGCTAAACTAGCAGCGCGTTTTTCTTTCTTAGTGACTCATAAAATAATAGTATGCCTTAGCACTAATCACACATTCCGCCCTGTTAGCAGCGGGAGGGGGGGGCGGCGGGCTTTGTACAGATGAAATAGTTGGTGACTTTCGGATTAGGCGTTGAGATGGGTGTGCCTAGAACGACGGACTAAACGTATTTATGGAAGGCTGGAGAGAGTAAGCTTTTCCCATCTGTCAGTGCCTTATAGTCAATGCAGTAAACACTCAGGAGCTTGGTAGCTTTCCGCTGGATAGCGGGCTGGGCACATGGGTCAGGGGTCTCTCCAGCAGGGAGGAGAGCAGATGAAAAGCCCCCGA
This sequence comes from Dolichotis patagonum, assembly GCA_004027295.1. Lineage (NCBI taxonomy): Eukaryota > Metazoa > Chordata > Mammalia > Rodentia > Caviidae > Dolichotis > Dolichotis patagonum. The sequence goes on along the minus strand of PVJX010021900.1, from coordinate 26,075 downwards.
AGTGTTACTGGAATCAGAGAGGTGCAGTGTGGAGCTTGGGTAATTTAGGGAGAGAGGAGGAAAAGGCTGAGCGATGAAACGGTCAGGGGATGGGCACAGGACATGCACTATTTTGCTGTGCCAGCTTTTTAGTACTCTCTGAGTCCGTCTTCTCTTCACATATTGGTCTAAGAATTGTGAAGTGTAAACTTGTGTGAATGAACTTCTGATATGTGGCAAGGAGATTAACAGTCTTTGATAGCATCACCAGCTATGCAGGCAGAAGTTTCTTCTGTGGTCTCACCCTGTTCGTTCTGATTTTCCAGTGGCTGCGAAGGTCTGTGGGACTCTCTGCTGGCGTTTTGGAGTGAGCTGGTTCCTCCTCGTTAGAAAAATATTTATTTACATCATTTCTCCAATCGTTATAGTTCTTAACGTGTTATTTTTTGTTTGAATATCCCTCTCAAAACTTCCTTAATAATTTTCAAGGCAAAAAGGAAACAAAATTATGAGTTGTGTAAAACTGAGGCTCTGGTCTTCAAGAACCACTTGATATATTTAACTTACTTGAGAATGTTTTCTTTAATCATCGATTCTAAACAGAATGTAAGATATGTCCATGTTGCATGTTAGAGAATAAAAGAGAAGTTGGGACCGGACTAATATTTTATTTCCTTTAGTTAGTTTTATCATTCATAAAAATTCCAATGAAGAGATATGCCACATGCTGGTGTATTTTTTGTAATGTATTTCTTTGGTAGTATTTTAAATAACAGGGAGTACCAAAAAACTGATCATTATGTAGGGATTTAACCTCAGCTAGCTATTTTATAACCAATGCTTTATTCCAACTCTATAATTAACATCTAAAATTAACATTTTTCAACATGACTTTAAACATTAGAGAATCTAAGTAGATATAAATACTTAAAGTACTATTGCTTTGCACTTTTTAGGCCTTTCAAACGAAACTAAAGGCAATCTATCTCCACATGAAATATGGCACAGTACATGATTTGGAACTGTTTTATACTTTTAAATACTTTTTATGCAATTGGGTATAACTATTTCCATATGTTGATGCAGAGTAAAAGGACGTAGCCACAGAGATGCCGGAACATTCTCTCCCCCTTTGCAGCGCTGGCCACGGGAGAGCTGGCCTCTTCTTAGCGCTCCTCTCCTGGTAAACAGAAGTGATCCGCTTTACTTGGTACTAACCTGGAGTTGCTGTTTAATGCACCATAAACAAATCTTATGAATTTTTTACGTGATTAAAATGGTCATAACTATCCAATGTTTCTTGTTGATTGAATCTGCCACTTCTGTTTACTAGGAAAATAAATAACACATGTTTGCTCTTTTTCTAAAAGGTTCCTATTTATTCTGTGGTCATTTCCCACTTACAGTACTTCCAGCTTAATTTCATAAAACAGCTTTTATATGACTCGAAAAAAAAGCCTTTCTTGTACATTGTCTTCAAATATTTTGCCTTTGAGCTCTGGACTTTCATTTGAAAAAACATCCAATCAACCATCTTTTCTTTCTTTCTTTTTTTCTCTTTTCTTTCTTTTTTTTTTTTTTCACTTGAGGCTGGTATTAGAGTTGGAATTTAAAAAGTGAAACAGCTGTATGCCTGGCATATGCATTCAGAACGGGCAGGATTCAGCTGTTTGAAATTTTTTTCCCCACTCTATTAGCAATGCTTGTGCTTAATTTATAGTTGTCAAGCAAAGGAAAGCAAGGTTTACAGGGCGTTTGTCTGTCAGTGGGCTCATTAAGATGAACAAGCACGCAGAGAAAACCGTCTAATAAGAGAACTCTTGTTGTTATCATTTCTTAAGTCAGAAATGCCATCCATGATGCTATTTATGCCTCTCTTGCTATGATTTAAAGCTGTGTAGGGTTCAGTGAACATGGCTAAACCACAGCTTCAGGAGGTAAATTTCCAGCATGTCACACGCTCCATGTCACGTGTTTCATACGTGTTCAAGTCGAGGGTCGGGGCTTGTTCTGTGCCGTCACCTTTGCTGAAACACAAAGCCCCATGGACACAGCTCAGGCTGAGCTCCCTCCCCTCCTCGGAGTCCTGTTCCTCTTGCCGTGCTGACTGCTACCCCAGAGACCCAGACTTCTGCTGCCATCCCCGGCGTTGCCTTGTTAACGCTCCTTTGTGAGTTTGTCTCACTTCCCTCCAATTCTACTGCATGAACTTCTATGCTTTTCCTCCCTCTTGATGCCCTTCTAGGTTCCATCTCTCTGGGTGACAGTTTTGCAATCTAGAGCAAGAGCTAAGGTAGGGAGTTTTCACTTGTGGAGTTCCAGGAACTAGCACGGTGTTTCTGCCTCTTGGGAGCATGGAAACCAAAGTTAACTCTGGGTTCATGTCACTCACTTGCTCTGAAATTGGTGACCAGAAGAAAATGTCCACTATGAGCCAAGAACCTCCTGGATAATCTTGCCTCCTTGGACAGGTCCTAAACACATGTTAAATTAGGCTTGCTGTAAACCAATGAGGTTACCTATTGTCAAAAGTGAGGACAGTCTTACATAATAATTTTCTGACTCGTCTCTTGAATTTCCAGCTGAGTGTGTCGATTTTTGCTGACAAAATGGACTCAGACAAAGAACTGCGGAGAGGGTGCTAGTGATTAGCGCTAGTTTTGATTGCATTAGGTATCCCAATAAGCACTTTAGGTGTGTTAACTTGTTTGGTGTAATAACCCTAGGAGACAGTTTCACTTCTGTTTACACACAAACTATCCCAGGTTCCCTCACGTGAATCAGTGATTGGTGGTGTTAGACTTCAAATCCAGGTTTATCTTACTTAAAAAATACATGCTCTTTATTGTATCTAGCTGAATTCATTCTAAATTTAGCTGTAAATCTCTCATTTTGGGGAATATTAACTTGGGTCAGATAAATTTGCATGAAGGACGAGGCTGAGTCAGCCTTAGCTGGAAATGGAGTTGGCCACTGTAGTTATGTTCTATCCTCTGTGCGATCTGCAGCAACTGCTTCTGCACTCCCAGATGGGCACAGGGGGGCCTGTGAGCCTGAGTTATTTAATAATTAGCACGCGGCACATTCGGAAATTCTGCGCAGTTCACACACACGCTGACATAGGCCCACAAAGGGACTCCACGTGTTTTAATCTTCCAGGAGCCTATGCCAAATGGTTTGTGGGAGAAGCCAAGACAACTTTACAAGTGGAGTTTAAGGTGGATGGAGAGAGGCGTGTCCTTTCTGAAAGAGTGAGGGAGAATACTCAGGGCCAAGTCAGCAGGATAATATTGCCGGAGAGCCCTGGCGGAGTGCCTTGCCATTGACCTGTATTGGAGGGTGACGTGGTCTAGGCTACAACAGCTGAACAGGTAACTTAGTGTCACTAGCTCATGTAAGCCAACTTGGTCACGTACAACTATTTAGGTTTTGTGTGTAATTTATGCTGCAGACAGTTATGGCAAAGGTTAGATAACTCTACAAACACGGGTCACCAACACTTACCTTCTTTCTCCTAGTCCATTCTTCTGCATCCTTCTAACCATCTCTGACCCTTTCAGAGCCATGAGTTCAGTAGATTCCAGCAGTTCTCCCTCTCACAGACACTGCTCTGAGAATCCCCTCCTTTTCTCATCAGTTTTAACTCCTCCTATTTCTCCCTGCTTACAGCTTACATTGTGTATCGATTCAAACAACAGATAAATTAGATTGAGAGTAAATGGTGACATGGTTATCTGTGAAGAAGAGAATGCACCTAAAAAAGCAGTAAATGTTTTTGATATTTGGGACTGATTAAAGTATAAAGTCCTAGTGATGATAGAGATAAAGAGATTAGAAGCTTGAATGATTGATTCTTTAGGTTTGAAATATCTACAGATATTTCCACAGAGAACTGAAAGGTGAGGTACGGGTGGCAGGACCTTGAGCAGCTAAGGACATCGACCACAATAATCCCATCTTTGTGGGGTGCACTGGCCAGGTATCTGCATCTAGAACTGCCCAGATATGAGGCGAGGGGCAGCAGTGCCTGAAGTACTTGGCCGTGATTGTGGACAGCTGATGCTTCAGAGCTGGTGACACGCGGCTGAGTTCCAGGACATGGACACCGTGGAAACCTATCACTGAGACTCAGTGGTGAGAGACTGAGCTTGTACGTGAAAAAGGCAAAACTATCGAGTTTCTCAATCTACGGATATGTGCTGGTCATCTGTGTGTTATAAATTAAAAACGAGAGGTAAGACTGTAAAACAATGGTCTCTTTCTATCATCTCTCTCAACATAAAAGTTTTTTCCCATTCAGCTAATTAGAGTGATTACACAAATAAAACTAAGATTTTCAGCAATTATTGAACAACTAAAATGTGCTGAATATATGACTTCTTTCCTTGAACTATTATATCCCATTTATCCCTAAAGATGTCCTTGAAAAAATGGCATTATTTTCATTGCCATAGAAGGCAGTCAAGTAACTTCTGCAAAGTAAGATAATCTTGCATTTGTCAAATTTCAAAGAAAAAAGTATCACTCCAGCCTGGGATGGTGAAAGAGGTATGTGTGTTTCATCCTGGGCAGTGAAGAATGAGATGAACAGAAGCGTGGCGTAGGTACTGGAGGTAGGAGATGGAAGGAATGAACACCTAGAGCCATGATTAGATGAGCCATTCAGAAGAGAGCTATGTGAAAAACCAGATGGAAATATATATTTAGGAAGAGAAGCTTGGTCTAAATTACAATGTTTCTATGCAGATTTACATACCTCCATCTTACCTATATCATTCCCCAATTCCATTAGGAGGAAGATGACTCTAGTTTCATGTAAGATATTTTATACTTATTTCCCTGATAAAAGATCAAAGATGCAAAAAGATTTTAGTTTCACATTCTCTAGCTTGCAGTGGTTTGGTTTTTATAAAAATATGCCCAAGCTACACTTTTTGGATCTACTTCGTAATTTGTGCCTAATATAGTCTACACCTCAGATATGTATGCATATAAAGCCAATTCCAAGCAACTCAGAAGTAACACAGGAAATTCAGGTTAACATTTGTCACAGTTTCCAATGGAAACAGCCTCTTTTATTTAACTTGTGATGAAATGAAAATGCTACACCTCATTTTCTCCCTCTCCATGTAGTGCCTTCTTCCCCGTGAGCCAAAAATCTCACAAACTTGGACATTGCAAAGAATACTCTCTTTCTGGCCTTTATTGTGAGACACTGAAGACTGTTTTCTGTAAAGGACTTAAAAAAATATGCATTGAAGAGATGATGAATGTTGCTCAGTGGTAAATCTTTGTGTAAAAATGTGTTAAATTTTAGTCATTTTCTGTGGGATTGTAGCATCAGCAACTGGCATGAGATGAATCAGGCTGATGATTCCCGTTCTCTGCAGAGCAGACAGCATGATAGAATGGCACTGAGAAAATCTCCCTTGGCAACTTTTGTAGCCATGAAGTGCAAGAGAGGTGTTAGATATTACTATACTTGGAAAGAGCAGGAGTCCTCATTTCAACTATTGAAATTATTTGAAGCCATCTTTTCCATTCCCTTCAGCAACGATAATGTGAATATCATCCGCCTTTGATCCCCTGGGCAGGCCGGAAAGCTGTCCCGTGGTTTTTGGTGGGGTCCTGGAGCCCTTCGTAAATCTAAGAACCTTTTCTGTAAAGGGCTGTGTCAGATATATGTCCAGATACATTTTTTTTTTTTTGCACACATTCAACCTTGCCAAGTATCATTTTAAGAATTGAATGTTTCAGGGTTTTTTTTCTTTTCTGCAACTGTCATCGTCTTGCCTGGAAGGTCACCTTCTGTGAAAGTTGAATAGATGCAATTCCTTTAAGAAAAAATGTTAAGGTGGGCTTTAGCTTCGTAATTTTAAAGGAGACATGCGACTTACAAAGATCACAGAGAGCAATCTCCCATAAGGAAGCGGTTGTAAAGGCAGCAGGGTACGCTTATTTAGGAGTTGCAGAGATTCACTGACCACCAGGACCTTTGAGTCCCTTTGTGAGGTGAACTGCAGATATTCAGAGTATGAATCTGGCCACAGAAGTGTTAAGTTAGCTCTTCTAGCGCATAGGGAAGGCGGAGGCTCATTCCCAGCGGCTCCCGTAATTGTCTCCTGTCTGAGAACGGAAGCTCCGGCTGCCATGGAGCTGGGAAATCTGTTTCCAGCCGCAGTTTGCCTTCCCCAGCTCTCACCACCCCAACCCCAGGGACCAAGGTGCAGAAGCCATGTGGCTTGGACTGCGGGCAAGTGGCTGCTCTGCCACACACCCCGGGACACCATTCAGGTGTGAGTGGCACCCAGAGAGCTGACCTCACAACACCAGGCCAAGGAGCCACCATGCTGCCAACAGCAGGCGGCCCACTGGAGCCCGTGAAGGCCCCGAGCTCGGCGGAGGCCGCCAGAGACCCCGAACCGCTGGTGCGGGGAGGGGAGTAGACACCCGACGCTCTCACAGAGGAGCGGGGAGGACCCTGGGGAGAAGAGCACTGCTCAGTTCACCGCGCTTACAGGTGAGGAGCATTCATCTCTGGAAGTGAATTTAACAAAAATTCTTATAAATCTAAGTTGAAAACGTATTAAGTGTATTAAAATGTGTTAGCTATACATTTTTCCTCTTTAAATGTATTTTTAATCAGTCCACGTTGGCTGAACGGCATGGTTGCGTCCCTTGTGTGTAGCTGAGTGTGGGCCTAACTCGCCTCAACTCCTTTCCCCGCCCGCACCCTAACTCCCCTTCCTTTCTGTCTCCCTACTTCCTGTTAGCTGTCTTTTATCTTTCTCTTTTTTATAATTTTGTTACTCATATAAGAGAAGCCATGCAATATTTAAGATTGTGTGTTTGGCTTGTTTCACTTAACACTGTTTTTAAAGACCGGATCGAAAATTATTTCATTTGAAGTTCAGTGTGCAATGTAAAAATATTATTATATGAAAACAACATATAAAAAGTTATTCAGGATCAGGAATGGAGTTCAAGATGCCAGCCCAGTGCCTATATCAGAAACTCCCGGATTGTTCTGCTTCCCTCTCTTCTAGGAATACAATTGGACGTCTCCGGCCCCCGGAGGGGGGATGCAGGTCTGGGCCGGCGTGAGGAGACCTCGTTTGCAGGCTTGGCCCCCAGCACCTCCCACAGCATCTCCTGCTCTTTCTCTCCATCCTGGTTGGGGGTGAGGCTTTGGCAAGGGGCGTGACACTCCGAACCTAAATGCCAGCAGCACTAAGGCAGGGGAAGGAGTCCCTGAGTCGGTGCGTGAGCGGCTGCACCCCCAAACACTTACACTGATCTGTTATGTGAGAAACAAGTTGTGTGGTCTTCAACAGCTGAGATTTGGGACTTCTTGTATTGAGACTACTTCCACACACAGCGTGGGAGGAGAGATCAACAGACTGTGCCCAGCGCCTTTCGGTCTTCCCCACGACCTGGGCCTTTGACGTATTTATTATGGTAAGTTTACAAAGCACTTGACTTAGAAAAGCACCTTTTGAACATGAGAGGTTTGCTAATTACTAACCTGAAGCATCGTCCTATAGCTAAAATATCAGTGCGTATCAGCGGCCATCAGTGTGGAGCATGAGGAGAGCTCTGGGAAGCGATAGCTCTCGCAGTTACAGAAGTGAGAACAACACACGCAAAGCCTGTGGAAGGCAGAATGCACACTTGGAACAGTCGTTGGAAAGGAGTGCAGCCTCCGCTGTCCCAGGAGCCCCATGACCTAGGAACACAGTTACCCAGTGCCTCCCCAGGAGCAGCAAAGCGTGCATACACGTGGGCACACATGCGTGTTCACACTGCCAATTCGTGGCTTCAACACAACGGAAGAAATTCCTCTTTCAAATATGTCCGAACCCCTGTGCTACGTTAATTTGCAATTTGACTTTCCATAAACTACAAATAAAATGTGGGGTTTCCCAAATGTATTTTACCCAGGAAACTTTGTTCTTTGACTCAAGAGCTTAGTGTCTTCAGAGGTGCTGGAGCCCCAGGAGGGGGCTGTGTGGAAGACAGGCGCGTGCTGCCCCGTGCAGGTAAGACCTGGGGGTGCGGAGCTCCCGGGAAAGGAAAAGCGTCTGCCCAGGAGAGTAGAAACTTCCACCACTTTCCTCTGCTCAGAAGAAATCACTTCATTCCAGGCACGCTTTGTTCCCAGTGACCCTAGAGCTGGGAGAGACATTATTGTAATATACAAATTCAAATTGTGCTAAAGAAAATGAAAGGTTCTTTTGTAAATTCCATAAGCAATAGTTATTTAATACTTCAAAGAACCAAGAACCTCTTACACTTCTTAATTTTAATAGCCTTATATTTTCCACATCTCTTTGAGACACACACACACAAAAGATGAGAATTTTATTTTTACAGTAAAGGGCGACTGCAGTGTACTTGAAGATTTTGGGTCTAAAGAAGGAACTCTAATGACTAGTTGGGAAAGGAACAAAATTCTGGTATTCTTTTGACTCGAAGTATAAAGGTTTTGGTGACGGATCTCAAACCATATGCTATTTGTAACCAAAATTATGGGAAGTGACATTAAAACATTTTTTGACTGACAGTGTAATTTTAAGTCTCCATCCTCTTGGCTGTATGTCTTCAGTTGGGGTAGAATTGTTGAAGCTATTAATCTCACACATAAGATTACTCTAAATCAGAATTTTTTTGTTCTTTGGTCAGGAAACTGGCTTATCAATATTAGGGCTCTGGTCAGATACAATTCAATTAGAGAAAACATAGGATTGCAAACATTATTTTGTCTTTCCTTTGTGAAAGCGCTGAGAACTTTGTTTAATGCACTTTCCTCAGTTTTCTCTGGCTGGAGATTATACACATTTGAATAAAGATGAACATTCATGGACGCGTTTGAAACCAACACTGTGATTTCGGCAGCGGCAGTGTTGGAGAAAGCTGGCCTGGGGCTGTGGACCTTGCATCTCATCACTGCGAGAGACTAAACATGCCACCGCTCCTCCGCTAGGGCTTGGGCGGAAGAGAGCGTGAGCGATAAACAGAACGAGCACAGCCGGCTCTGTTTCTTAGACTCCTGCTGATGACAGGCCAGCAACACAGAGGCATTTCAAAATGACATGTCTGTGGATGTCACAGGCCCGAGGTGGAGGTCAAGTGTTTGGGGGCCAGGAGTCCCTCTTCCTGCGAGCTGGCTATTGATGCTCCGTTCCCCGGGCTCTCCACTTCTGGACGGGCAGCGCTGCTGACTTAGTCACTTGGTTAACGTGGCAGAAACGAACGAGTAGCGCAGGTGGTTTGTCCACAAGTAATTCCTAGTGTTTTCCATTAGTGGCTTATTCACAGATGCACTTCTCAAAAGGGTGGTAAACAGTTGGTGCTTTTATAAAGAGAGAGCCTTCTTGAAGAGATACCAAAATCCTGCCAAATATTGTAACTCTACTGTACAAGAATGGCTGGCTACAATACGCAGTTATGAGAAATCACTGGAAACCATTATGTTCTCATAACTCTTCATCAGCCAAATATTACTTTGGTCATTGGAAATCAGATTTGCATCTTATGTGCTGCTTCAATTATACTAGATGCAATTTTCCAGAAACTGCACCACATCGAACATTTAGAATTTCATGTCCTCTTAAAAAGTAAAGAACAATATCCTGGTCTATTTTGATCCATAAGTTGGTGCTATCTCCCCTGAAAATAAGTGTATCTGTATTTCTCAGTAGAAAGAGAACTTTTGTCTTTCTAAAGTGGAATGTTGCAAAAATAGCTAAGGAGATATTAATAGGCTTGGAAAACATTTTTCCTCAAAGCTAGCAATCACACTCCTGAAAAAAAGATTATGATATAATTCTATAGAAATGCTGAAGACCAGGAGATATGTAAAATGAAATTTAAGAAAGCATTTTGTTGGGTTATTAAATATAAATACATACAAGTGAGTGATTTATGTATATTGCCCAATAATAAACCAAAAAAAAGTGACAATGTGATCATCGCTAAGGTAAAAGTGCAAAGTCCTCAGTGTCTCAGAGTTACCTCCTGTGCCCCTCGGGTGCTCTCTAGGTAACCGCTCTGGATTTCTGGTTCCAGGTGCGAATCCATCTTCACAGCAAGGAGATCAGCTGTCACGTTAGTCGGCCCTTTCTCTTTGAGCCCCTCATTCCCTGATGAATTCCTGAGTTTTTTTCTACCGGCACATGCGGCTTTAATCCATTCACTCCTAATAAGCTTTTACATTTACAGGAAGGTTACACAGACAGCCAGGCATCCGCTTACCCAAGACCCAGTCTCCTCTATTACTGTCGCCCTGCGTTAGGGTGGTACATTTGTTAGGATTACGGGACCAGGGTTGATCCAGGGCCCTAACCAGAACCTGTGCATCTTTCCGATGCCTTTGGTTTCACGTGCTGCCTCTTTTGTGTCCCAGGATCTTACCTTGTCTCCTCAGGCTTCTCTGATCTGTGACAATTTCTCGGACTCTCCTGGACGTGACGGCTCAATGCTCTGCAGTGTGGACGTTCTGTAGAATCTCTGATGTTTTCCTTGCAGTTGGATGAGGGCTCTGAAAGAAAGACCACAGAATCTCATTCTCATCACGCCCTGCCAAGAGTGCTCACTGTCTGTGACCCAACAGTGATGTCGATTTCGAGGTGCTGCATGTCGAGTTTCTCTGCTGGGAAATTATTCTTCCTCTGTCTCTTTTCCGAACAGTACTCCCTGGAGGAAGGGAAGTCAGGATGTGAAGTCAGCATGTAAGAAGTTAGGGCTTGTGTTTCCTTTTCGTGAGGGCAAGTTTTGAAGTTTGTCTGTCTGAGATTTGTCTATCCTCTTTGTTTTTGATTAATGTGTGACAATACAGGCCCAGGGATAGTTGCTTTATATTTTGGAATTGAAAGAAACTTTATTAATTTTGTCCCTGAAATTATCCTATTTTGGGATACATTTTAGTTGCCTTCTGTGCTCTTGACATATCTAACTAGTGTGTGTGTGTGTGTGTGTGTGCCTGTCTAAGGGTTTTTTCTTTTTACTAAATTGGTGCCACAATCATCTTTTTTTTTTTTTTGCCAAGTTCCTAAACTCAACCATTTCTCCAGGGAGTGCTGGTGCATTTTACTGGGCATAGCATCAGAAATCAGGGTGCCTGGTGAGGTATGCTCATGGTCCTACTGTCATTTCTTCTGCGTCCAGTTAGCCAATGCAGCAATATTGTCAAAATGGCCATATTACCAAAGGTGACATACAAATGTAATGCAATCCCAATCAAATTCTATCAACCTTTTGCACCAAATGAGATAAAAATAATTCCAAAATTTACATGGAAGGAGAATAGACCTAGATTAGCTGAGAGGATTCTGAGCAACATGAGCAAGACAGAGGAACCACAATTCCAGACTTTGAGTTATGTTACAAAGTAACAGTAGTTAAAACAGCATGGTGCTGGCACCAAAGCAGACTTGTTGACCAATGGGGTAAGGACACAGTAAGGATGCTAAGAACCTTTGGCCAATAACAAAGCAGGATGAAAGACAGCCTCTTTAACAACTGGCACTGAGAAAACTCGTTGTCCATATGCAGCAAAATGAATCTAGATTCATCTCTGAGTTACTCTGATTCTCTAATATCTTTAAAAGAATTTGTACTCATTAAAGCTGTAAAGTTCTATGGCTCTTGGCACATGTATAGTGTCATGAGTCCACTATCATAGCATGTCACACGTGGAGCCCCACAACCCTGCAGAGTCCCTGTGCTCTCCCATTTCAACCTTCCTACCTTTCACCTCCTCCAGCCTAGAAGCCAAGAGTCTGCTTAGAAGCTCAAAGTTTGGTTTCCTGGCCACCGTGTAAAGGGACTCACAGGGCACGTGGACACTCACGGGCTCCTTTCACACAGCAGTGTTTACCCCACGCCCACCCGTGCCTACTGCAGTGCTCTTTTTCATTGCAGAGTGGCATTATGTTGGGTGGACCTGCCATCGTTTGTTTATCCCTAGGTTGATTTTTAATCTTAAAACACTTTTCAATTTTTAATTTGTAATTGATTTTTTAACCTTTATGTAACGTCTTCTTTGAGCCCAATGTTATGTTATTACATGGAACATAGAGGAAGAGGAACAACCCCTCTTTCTAGGTGCACATAATCTTATTAGGAAAAGAGAGCATCATAACAAAGTTAAATGATATGAGGCAGTAGGTGAGAGGTGGTCAGCTGAGGTACCTTCATTGAATTCTAACAATGCAGCTAGAAAGAACAGCAGACCATGAGCTGCTATGCATCGAAAAAGCTTAATAAAGAGAACCTCAAAAGCAAAGAAATGAAAGCAAACTGAGACACAGTTATGCATCCAGTAGAATGATTAAAAAAGTAATGACATTGAATATGGGCAAAGATTTGGAGCAACTAGAAATCCTGCATGTTTTTAGCAAGAATGTAAAATGGCTGGAACAGCTTGAGAAATGCATCTGGCAATTTCTTGTAAAAGTAAACATATCTTGAGCCAGCAGAGCTGATCTAATATATTTGTCAAAGAGAAGTGAAAAAAAATCCAATAAGACACCTGTACAAAGTTCACAATGCTTTGTCCATAATATCTCCAATTTGTAAACTCCAATTTAACATCAAAAGAAAAAATACTATAAATATTAACACATGTATTGATGTGTATACAGAAATATCTGTAGGGGAGCATACTTCAAGAAACACAAAAATAGTTGGACAGAAGCATGGATGGATGGATAAAAGTGGGATAAGGCAAGTGCTTCAAATTTTAATTTCAGAAACCAGTGGTGGCTACATGGGTATTCACCATCAAGTTTTTTTTTTTCACATTTTATCTATGTTTGCAAATATTTGGAGCCTAATCCATTCTTTATGATGTCTGCTACTTCTGCCTCTGTTCCCAGAGCCATTTCATGATCACCTTCCGCCCAGGTCACTGTGCTGGCTCACTGCAGGCCTCTTCTCTCCCACCCTGGCCCTGCAGGGCAGTCTTGTCATGTAGCCAGGTCGCCTTGCAAATGTGAGGTCTTGCTTCGCCAACTGCTGCCTGGCCTTCCGCCTCTGCCAGCTCCAAGCCTTGGTCTCCTGTGACTTCCCCCAACGACGCTCCTCTCACCACGACATCCACCTGGTGCTACTTGAAGAACCCGGGCAAGTCCTCCTTTGGGTTGTTCTATTTTCCTTTCCGTCCTTTGCTTCATATCTTCGGCTTGAGGATCGGTCTGAGCCCCTGTTTAATCCTGCAACCTGCGCCCTGGTCCTGGCATTTCCAATTCCCTTCACTCTGGCTTTTTAGTTTGTTCATGGCTCACCTCACTTTGTGATGCGTTGTATAACTATTCGTTATTTTTATTCTTCTTCCTTTGTTAAAGTATAAACTTTATTTATGGCGAGGTAGTTATTTACCCATGATATAGCCCAAGCACCTAGAAGAGTATCTGGTAGTAGACTTTAAATAATTTTTATTTAAAAACATACTAATGAAAAATTTAAAAGACCAAAGATGATGTATACAAGTGGTGGAGTTCTTGCCTACCATGTGCAATGACTTGGGTCAGATCTTCAGTATTGCAAAACAAAAACAAACAATATTAATGCATAAGGTTGGACTTGAAAGATGGAAAACCTTCATATATTTGGTGGGGAGAGAGGAAACTACTGTTTAAAGAGGCAATAAATGTGTATTGTAGAAAAATTATAATATTGAAAATGTCAGAAACAACGAACCTCACAAGCCAACAGAGCAGTCATAACTTTAATGGTGTTCACTTTTCAGAAATATGTAAATCTACTACACACACAAGTAGTAGATAGCCTTGTATGTATTTTCCAGACCGGTTCCTATATGAATAGAAAGCCAGATTATGAATAGATAGAAACCCTATTAATAGCAAGCCGAATTATCTTACAGCTTGCTATTTTGTTTAATGCTGCCTATTTCATTTAGTTAGCATATTTTATTCACTAACGTACAGCAGAAGTAGCTTTTTAATGACCATATAACTTCATCCCCTTTTGGTCCTTTATTTTCAGTTTTGCATTTCTGAAGACAATATTTTGAGAAGTACCCACATAGCTCGGTCCTTGCACTTATCTCTGATGTTTTCCTTAGGATAAATTTTAGGAAGTGGAGTTGCATTGTGTGAAGGGTCATGTTGTAATACTCTTGATACTCGCTATCAGAGCTGCTCCTTAGGCGGCCTTAGGTGTCATTCCTGTGGTGCAGGATCCCCCATTTCAGGGAAAGAGCATGGCGTCTGGGTGTGGGAAACGCAGAGAGAGGGTCTGTCTGCCACAGTGATCTGTGCTTGTGAAGCTGTGGGCAGCACAGGGCCTGCCCTGCTCCTGGCCCGCAGGTCCTCTCCCTAGTGGGCGGGTGCTGGGGCTCCCGTGCCAGGGCTGGTGAACAAGAGCCCACACCCGGGCTCTCTCGGCAGCACTGTTTTCTGATGGCTCAGGGGGCTCCAGGGCCATGGTCAGCACAGTGTCAGCAGGCTTGGTTCCCCCCACGGCCCCTTGGTTTGTAGCTGCCGTGATTCTTCTTAGGACTCACTGGCCGCACTGCAGGTGAGGTCTCCTCATAGGACATTAATGCGTAGGTGACGGTCCCTGACGGGCTCGTGTTAACTTACCGTCTTTTGGAAGACCTACAACTATTCAGCCCCTAATGGAGAATCGGGAAGAAAGGATGCAGAAGACTTCAAAAAGCTTTTCTTCAGCCTCAAAGAGTCAAGCCGCTTCATAAGCAGAGAGTTCTGACCCTCCGTGCTTTCCCGTGTGAGTGGGACCTGGGTGCTGGCTGAGTCTCTGGTTGCGCCCCACCAGCCTGCAGTCACGGCTTCCGGTGCTCGGTCCTTACCACGCAGTAGGAATAAGAACAGCTTCATGAAGCTCATCTGGAACGAGGTCCCTCAGAAACAAGTACTAGTGAGAGCAGTGTCGTGCCTGTAGGGGAAGTGGGGAGCAACTTCAGACCGCCGCCCAGCGTGAGGCTGCCCGGGCTCCACCAAGGGGAATTCGCACTGTGTTCCCAGGTGCCGGTGAAGAGGTGATGGCAGAGTTGTGCAGGCATCTCTTCTTCTCTTCCTCCTCCTTCATCACTGTCTCAGAGTTTTCTAACCAGGAGGCATCTATCTTGACAATCCTGGGGAAAAAGCCCACACTGGTTCCTCCAGGAGGCAAAGCCATTTGTTTAGGGGCTCATGCAGCCATGGGACTCCCAGCATCTATTGGATGCTTGCAGTCTTTTTGCTCTTTTGCCTCCTGTCTTGGGCCAGTTATGTGGGCACCACAGCAACTCAAAATTTACCTGGTTAAATACTAACCGAAGCCTCATATAATACATCTCAAAAGACCTCATCTTCAAGAAGAAAAGATGTATCTTTATAGTGGTTCTCCATGGTTGGTCAAAGGGTGTTCCATGGGTTTCCACGTCACGGCAGTTATGGAAAGGCTCCCATGGATGGCCCAGTGATCACCTGCTCCTGGATGTGTATCGGTCAGCTTTCCTGTTGCTGGTACAAAACACCCAGCAACTGCAAATTAAAGCAGCAGAGGTTAACCAGGCTCTTGGCTTCAGATTCAGTCGGTGACGGGCTGGTGCTAAAGCAAGAACATCGTGGCACAAGGGCCTGGCGGAGCAAAGGTGCTTGGTCCACGAAGGCTGACTAGAGCAGCGGGAGGAGAGTTCCAGAGAGGACAGGGCCAGGGACTTGAGACTATCCCCAAGGTCACGTCCACATCCACTGCCCAGACACACCCAGAAGGGTGCCTCCCCAGTCCCCCAGGTGTGCCCACACCCAGTCAGGTTAACAGTTACAGCTGAGGCTCACATGGTGGGTGGGGGTGAAAGGGGTGAACACAGATACAGAGCTGATCATCACAGGGCGACTGGGGTGAGAACGTTGAGCCCAAGAGCGTCTGAAATGATGCACAGGAGTCCGGTATAGCAGGTAAATTAAAAGACAAAAAATAATGAGTGAGTTGTATGAGAAAAAGGCAAAACACTGTGGTAAAAGTTATTTTCCCATACTCCATTAGTGTCAGTAATATTTAATGTTTCTTTTGCTTGCAGTCAAGCAGAAAACAATTCAAGCCCCAGGGTGCATGTCGTGAATGGGAACTTGAGTGTATGTTTCCTCAGAAAATTCCACTTGCTTCCCGTTGGAGCTAGTGCTTCCGCAGTCTGTACCACTCACCCCAGTGTGGTGCCGGGACAGGAAGGGTGGCCGGGCGGGTGTTGCAGGTCACACACGGGGTCTCGGTGAAGTGAGATCCATGTGTTTTGAGGAGAGAAACAGGTGACAGGGACTTAGTGAAGCAATAGTGCCCTTACAGTAGCACAGTTATAATTAAAGATGTGAAGGGCTTTTTATTAGTGAACAAAGCCTAAGTAGTTCTTTTCCTGAAAGGCAAATATAACAAATTTTACTGAGCCCCAACTTTCCTTGTTGCCATATTGATTTCTTCGCAGCTCTGTATCACGAAACGACTTCGAGTCAGGGTAATACTAAATATCTCCCATGTCACAGTGCTTTCTCTTCGTGCTTCATACTTTGACAATTACTTGCTGACTTCTTTTCAGGTTTATCTTTGTTTGTTTGTTTGTTTTTGAGACAGGCTCTCCCTGTGCAGTTCAGGCTGGCCTTGAGCTCACTGAGTAGCCTATGCTGGCCTCAAGCTCACAGTGATTCTCTTGCCTCAGCCTCCTGAGTGCTGGGATTACAGGTGAGTGCCATCAAGGCCAGCTTCCTGTTTACCTTTAAAGAAACTACTGGACTAAAGGACTGGTCTTTCCTAAGCGGATTAAGGCATTGCAGCAAATGAAAAATAGTTTTTCGTGTTTATGAGGCCAATTTCTCTCTCTTACTCTTGTACCTTTCATCATTAACAAGGAGTCTTGAAATACATCTGTCCTGATTCTCAGCAGTACAGGTTTCAGAAAAGATGGAAGAATCTCTGTACTGTTTCTCGCTACATTTTTATTGCACTTGGAAATACGGTTCCATTGAGGGTAGGTTATAGGTTAATGTCTACCTGGCCATCAATCCAATAAAAGACAGCATATTTTAAACCAAAATCAGCTGGAGTTTGTCAGAGTAAGAATTTAAATATGGAAAAGTATGGCATTAAAGTAAGAACAATTATTTAATTACTTTATTTACTTTATTCATGGTCTAATATAATGTAAATAATCCTTAATTGGCTACTGAAAGATTTTTGCAACTTATTTATAAAACTTGATCAACATTAAAAGCTGGACATCTAAGCTTCTTGTAAATGTTAATATACTCAGAGACCTTTGTTATGTCCACTTCTCATTTGAATTTTGTGGAAAGATTATTATTAAAATTATTAGATTGCAATATCTAATATTTTCCTTAGGAAAACGAGTCGAGTCATTACCAGCGGCAGCTGACTCGACACTTGGTCGCGCGTGTCCTGCGCGGCTTCCCTCAACTTTGCCCCACTCAGCGCCTAAGTGCTGGGTGGAGTTTGGGTGGCCTGGTGTGTTATGTAAAGGTTAACTCATCGCGAGGTCAGGCAGTTTCAGAAACTGACGAGGATTTTAAAGATGATTAAATTTTTAATCTCCTGTACTTCGACCATGCTAGATTTTCCAAAAATATTTGGTTTTATATTAAGGAGCAGATTTTTTTTTAATAAATGCTTGTGAGGTATGACAAAATAGGGGAATTAGATGAGATTTATTCTGTAAATTAATGGGCTAAATAATTTTCAAGCATCCATTTTTCTAGAATAAAATTTTAAGTAAAACGAGCCACGAGAACACGTTTCCTGTCTCTTCCCAGTCCTGTCTGTGCGCTCTGGCTTTCCCAGGGGACCCGCTGATGGTGTTAAAGACTCGCTCTTTGAGGGAGCAGGACTTGGCCTCCTGTCTTAGGCGGGAAAACCGGTCAGGTAAAACACGCGGAAGACCCAGACCTTGCCATCCGAAGGCAGGAGCTGTGAAGGGTGAACCTGGGGACGCAGTGACCACGGCAGGCGTCCAGCTCATCGCCGGAGCAGTGCGACCACCCAGGGAGGGGACACTAGAGTTCCGCGGGCCTGCAAACCGAGGGGAAGGTGGTGTGTGGCCAGGGGGACGGGGCACGGCAGAGGGGAGACCTGCACGGAGGGCCACGGAGACCCGGGGAGCACAGCAAGGCTGCCACACGGGGCTGGGCCAGACCCTGCTCCCCGGGGACAGCGCGCAGGTTCCCCAAAGCCGCCTGATGGCGGTGCCCTGCTCCCTGGTGGACTTCCGGTGACCAGCTCAGCGCTGAGCTGCTGTCGCCCTAACCCTAACCCGTCCCCAGCGCCCCGGCACTGCCGCCTCCCGGCTGCTGCCCGGCGCCCGTGCCCGCCGGGTGCTTGTCTGGTCTCCAGCCAACCCTGAGCTGAAACCGTGAGTGAAAACAGGCCTCCCCGGTAAGATGCCCGGCTTGGGCGTCGTGGCCAGGTGCTGGGACAGTGACTGAGACCGGCTCCCACGTGGCTGGGACCGTGCGCGTTGCTCCCGCCACCTGGGAAAGGCTTCCTAACACCTGGGGCGCTGCGTGCGGCCCCGCTGGGCGTCGGGGCGCACAGGTCGGGTCAGGCACCGGCGCACAACCCCAGCGGTCACACCAGCCAGGGGCCAGGGTCTAGACCCGGGAGAGCGCGCGGAAGGCGGAGGACCGGAGCCCGGAGGACACAGCCAGAGCAGGCAGCCCGGGGCGGAGGGTGCGCACAGCCGGCGGGGCCGCAGTGCAGCTCCGCGCACCGCGAGCGCAGGACCCGCTGGACCGTGCGCGCCAGAGACAGAGGGGAAACACTGCCCAGCCTGTCCAGGAGGCCGGCCTCAGGCTGGTGCCACACAGACGAACGCGCTGCGAGCACAGAAGCAAAACGCAAAGCACAACCCCTGTGCAGGGAGGTGAAGACGAGAAACCAAATCCAACCCTAGGTAAGCATCATAATGCACTGTGACCGGGTAGGGTTTTTACCAGATATGGAGCCGGGTCAGCCTTTAAGATCCATCCACACGAGTCACCACATTGGTAGACAAAAAGAAAAAAGTGTGCATTTCAATTGATGCAGAAATTTTTTTTGATAGGATTCAATATCCATTCATGATGGAAAAAAACCTCAAGTAACTAAGAATAGAATGGAATTTCCTCAATCTGATAAATGCTAACTACAAAAACTCACAGCTAACATCGTACATAATTGGATTAAATTCTTTCCGCCACCACCGGAAGCGCGGCAAGGGTGCCTCGCGCGTCCCGGGAAGGTGCGTCCGCCGGCGGAGAGGGGAAGAGGAAAAGGTGACCCACACGGGGCCGATTATTCTTAGATAAACCAAGGCAAGTACTCTTGGTTAATGGAACCCTAATTTGTTTCTAGTGCATATGAACGTAGTTTTCCTTTTTAGTTTTGCATGTTTAAAAATTTCCTCTTCTTCATTAGATAAAATCAAGAGGTAAATGAACGTCGAATAAGGCTACTTTGCCAAATCAACGTTTTTTTCCTTTCTTCTGCCAGTCAACGTGTTTGAAAGGCTGATGTCCAATAACGTCTACGTTAGAGAGACGATTTTATGAAACCCGTTAATATTGATCAGATAGGTATGTTCATACTCTGGTATGGCAGTTAGCCTACTAATTTTTGGCTAGCGCTGTAGTATCCTAGTATATTCTTATAGACATAACAACTGCCAGGAAAATGTTTGGCCAGACCTCATTCAAGTAAGGAAAGGATATTCATGATTATGTGACATGTATATTTAGAATATAATATTTCAAGTTACATTTGGCAAGAAGACAGTCATGCACTAAAACATGTGAGATATCTTGAGTACTTTTGGAAAAACCCTCAAAGGAAAATAATTTAAGAGTTACTAACATTTCTCTTAGCTCTGACTTCTTAATAAACTTTTGCTACAGCATTTGCATTTAACTTCACGACTTCTTTTCTATGGGAACTCTCACTAATCATGCTTTTATTTCCAAGTGTTCGCTGTTGTAAGAGGCAACTTACACTTTCCTCCCCGTCCTCCTCTCCTCTTCTTCCAACCCCCTTCCCACTTCTGAAGAACGCGCCTATGTCCAGCCTACAAATTTTCTCCTTTTAGCTTACATTATCTCTTCTTTCATTTTCCCCTTCTCCCCTCCCTTTCCTTCCTTTCTCTTCTCTTCTTTTCTTAAGTACTGGGGATCGAACCCAAGGTCTTCAAACTGAGGTCGCCCTTTTTTATTTTTATTTAGAGACAGGGTCTCCCTAAATCCCTGACTCCCACAAGTTGGGCTCAAAACTATGATCCTTGGCTTCCCAGGTACCGGTATTATAGGTATGTGTCACCATGCCCAGCGGGTGACTTGTATTTTCAAATAGACCCTAATAAAGTACAGTTAACAATGATCACTTTACTATCATGGCACTGGGAACTCCTAACCATGTGGAAACAGCAGCGTGACAGTGGGTAAGGCATGCGGAGGTGCGCGCGCGTGCACACACACACACACACACACACACGCGCACACATACCCAGGACATTATAGGAAATAGTTTCTTCTTTTACTTGACCGCAGTTAGAACCTCGGCCACTGAACGCACCGCTCTCCTGCCCTGCCATCTTTTCCACAGAGCCAACTTCGTGAAATGACTTTGCAATCCCACATCCCACTTACCACATCGATGAAAATTCAGAGTAAACTTTTATATCATACGCTGGAGCTACAGTGAAGAAAATCCAGCTGGTTTGATTTTAATTGACTCCTTTCCACTCTTGCAGTATCTAATGTCAAAACCAATTCCAGTTGGCTGAAGGTAACAAAGAGAACCAGGATTCCTGGAGGTTCTGAGCAGAGGCTCGCTGGCTGCTGGGGACCCCGGCCTGTGTGAGGGGTTGTGCCCTTGGGAGGAGGGCGGGAGAGCCCTCTGTGCGGGCATCAGGGGTGAAGGCCAGCCTCACTGACCTTCCCGCCGTGTGTGTTTCTGGAGACAGACCTTTAGTTCCAGCAACATTACTGGATAATATGCCTAGGGAGTCTATTCTTCTGTGAATCACTGCCAAGGCAGCTTGGGAAACAGCTGCTGATAATTCTGGCTGCATCCCAATCCGCTGCTGATGTCCCATGCAGGGAGCACGGAGAGCGGCACAGGGTAGCCTGGGCTGGCTTCCTGGAGGCTAGTCAGGACAGGGAGGACCGTCCTCCAGGTCCCAGGGAAACATGGATTTGCCGTGGTGGAAGACAGCAAGAGCTTTGGTCACCTGCAGAGGAACCCTCACTTAGGACAGGCGGGAAATACCCTGTTCCCTAAAAAGGCAAAATAATGGGATGGTGATCTGTCAGCGAGGAGGACATTCTCGTAATTAATATAGTTTTCACCAATCATTTTAAGCTACTTTTTTCTTAACTCTGGGTTCTGGTTACTGGAATGTCAAAGATGGTGGCTGTAGATATGGATACCATTGTCTGTTTTTCACTTTATTAGTCTACCGTAGAAGGAATCCCCTTCCCCACCTGGAAGTTTTGAGATCTAAGTTCTAGTTTCAGCTTTACCAGCATCTAACATCACTGTGAGCAAATTATTTCCTATGACCTCATTTTGTTTCCTGTAAAATGAAATAGACCCCGTGCACAGACTGGAGTCAGTACCCTGTTAATTTCTTTTCCTTAGTAGTCGCTCCCAGATTTTAGGAGTGTATTTGTGCCTTTCCTATATATTTAAGCTTATAGTCTCTCTTCTATGGCTTTTCTTCTTCTCATGACTGAATTTTAGTTAACTGAATCTGAACATGCTCAAGGATATTAAATTGCATCTTAAGCCGTGGCTCCAAAAATTATACATAAAGCTGCAGACGTGGTTTGGTCAATTCAGAATAGCACTGATTTCTTTTGGCAGTTGCAAAATTCTCTTGATTTTTGTGGAGCTTGAAATCAACCCAAATCACTAAGTCATTTTAACACATTATCTTTCTGTACTGTCTCCCCTAAGTGCATACTCTCTCTCTCTCTCTCTCTCTCTCTCTCTCTATATATATATATATATATATATATATATAATCATCCTTTCTTCTTTTTGGCTTTGTGTGCATATATTTTATTTTATGTTTTACGTCTCATCTCTATTTTAACAGGAACACAAAGTTAAGAGCACGAATGTGATTGTTGAACATGTGTATAAATTCGGACTGGCACTTCCAGCTTGGGGACATGAGTAGAAGTCAGGTGCGGATTCCTACAGTCCTGATTCAGATGTGCGGGGAGAATGGTGGTATCTGTGAGCTGTTGGTGTACGGTGTCTCCAGAGCTGATGTCAGTGCAGCCCTGGTCTGGTGTCTGGAAGATACAGGGTGGTCACTGAGGATCAGTCACTGCCCAGATTCCATTGCCCATTGTCTTTGCTGCCCCCACCCAGACGCACTGCCAAAGTAGCCATTGTATTTGATCTAGTACTAAAATTAAAATTTTAAACAGATAAGGGTTAACGTGTAAATCTTAAATAATACTAGTGATTTCTAGATAACAGTGCTCACCGGGCCATGCTATTCAGTATATAATGCCCACTCAATGCTATTTTCTGGTCCTCATATCTTTAGCTTTTCCACAAGAAAACTCTAAAAGAACTAGTATTATTCTGACCACATTCATTTTCCACAATGTTAATCTGGCTTTGGTTGTGAGCTAGTTCCTTTTTTAAGCTCTCATAAACAATATTTTAATAATTTGTTCTGAAATTCTCTGCCAGAGTCCAAGTTTACTGGTACTTTACAAATCAGCATTCTGGTTATTTTCCATTTTTAGCCATGGACACTGCACTGCATCCATGTGGAAGGATCAGTGCTGCCAGCCAAGTGATTTCTTCTGTCTCATTCGCTTGGCAGTTCCTGGCCAGGTCAGGAGTCATCCTTTGAGAAAACGTAACGATCCGTGCCATACACTCATTGACTTGGGTTTCAAATTTTTGCTATCCTTTTGCTCATTGATTAATTCCATTAATATTTTCTTAGTTTCCTTTCATTCAGAATAATTTTGTTTTGAGAAGCTTGCAAGGTTCTTAAATAAAGCACAGATTCTTTCGGGTGCCAGCACTAGAAAATGCAGTCTAGACCCAAGGTGGCCCAGACCCTGCTGGAAGAATGGATTCAAACTCTGTCTCAAAACCTGCTCCTGTGTTTTTGTGGAACTCTTGTTTTCCGTGCAATGCAGACTCCATTTGCAAACCTTGATCCTCTGTGTATCCACACCCATGGCGGCTCCTGTTTGGTCTTCCCAAACCAGTGGGAGGCAGCAACTCGCTTCCTGGCAATTTCCTGGTATCTCATTGGCTCTGCTGAGGTCGCACTATCATCCTTGAACCAATCCCTGTCACCAGGGAAGTCACCAGGGAAGTGTAAGGTGCTATTCACTGTGCTTGGGTGTCTGCTACATCCTGGGACAGGTGAAGGAATGACACCCCACAACATGACCCTTGGTGTGTTACAAAACAAAAACAAGGAGGTCACTCTTCCCTCCGCCTCACTTTTTCTCCCTGAAGCAGAACAGAAACCCTAAGGGACTTTATTCTGAACTAGTTCATCAGGGATCTGGTTCTACAAGGGATCTGCCTAAACCTGGGAGGAAAGGGATGTCTTTATTCCGGAGAGAAGCAACTGGAAAAACACACCTTACTAAATTCCTTCCAGTTTATTACCATTAGATCACAAAGATATCAAATAAACAATATGACCTTTAAATGTGACACAAGAAAACTCAAGTAAAAGGGTGGGAAAACATAATGTCATCCCAACACTAGTATAAAGCAAACTAGAAAGATCATATTAATACCAAGAAAAATTCATATCTCAGGGGAACTAGTATTACAGTGATAAAGAATGTCACTGTGTAATGACTTCGTGAACTGTCATGATAATGTCACATCCACACAGCCTTAATGGAACTTCAAAATATTGGAAGAAAACAAGTAGAATTTGAAATAGAAATAGTCAAATCTACAAATATTTTAGAAAATTTGATAATCTTTTCTCAGCCATTGATAGAATATAGTAGACATACATAGTCCAAGTCATGAAGCAGATGGGAGGAATGATCTGTACCATTTATAGGTCCATTTGACACCAAAAAACAGTATACCCACCACCAACAGAACACAAAATACAGCATCTGAGGAGTGCCAAAGGGTCATGCAGACACGGCACACTTTTACAGCAGAGAACCTCTAATTATACTGAACTCATTGTGTAGACCAGGCTGGCTGCAAATGCTCAGCAACCCTCCTGCCTCTGCCTCCCAGCTGGGACTACAGGTGTGTACCACCCCACCCAGTGCAGAATACACAGAACACTTATTGAAATTGATCATGAAACAAATCTCATTAAACTTAAAATGAGTCAAGTTGTACAATGCATGTTTTCTGAGGACACTAGAATTAAAGATCAGGAATGGGATGACCCTTTAAAATTTTCCAAATACTTGAAAACCAACATATTCCTCCATGGTTCATTGGTCAAAGACAGAATTACTGTATCAGGGAGATTAGAACATTTCTGCATTCAGGGATAATAAAAATGCAGCATATCAAAGCTGGCAGAATGCACCAAAGAAGTAATAAGAGAAAAATTATAGCACATAATGCATATTTAAAAATAAGCAATGTCTCAAGTCAGTGACCTTAGTTTCCATCTTGAAAGCTACAAAATGTAGAGTAAATTAATGTAAGAAGGAGGCAAGAATTAATATGTATCTGAGTAGAAAAATGAAATGAAACACAAAAGCTACAGAAAACAAAACATCTGGAGCTTTAGATCCATACCACTAGTGTAATTAACCACCATCCCAATAAGAAAGTGAAAACACTGCAGCCTGCATACACTGAAAGGTCATGAGGGAATATTAAAAACAACACCAGGCCCTTAATTAACGAAGGTGAAATAGATTCCACGAGAGCCACAACTTCCAAAGCTCACTCAGAAACAAGCGGGCGACGTGAACATTTTTGTGAAATCCAATTTGTAGCTAGTACTCTTCCTACCTAGACAGTGCCAGCCCAGAAGACTTCACTGGTAGATTCCACCAAATATTTAAGGAAGAAATGTCAATTTACATGAATTCTTCAATAAAACTGAAAAGGAGTTAATACTTTCTGTCTCAGTAAAACAGGCCAGTGTTAGCCTGGTACAAAAACTAGACAAAGATATGTTTAAAAAGTACAGACCAAAATCTCTCATGGTAATAGATGCAAAATATGAAACATTTTAGCAAATAAAACTAAAAAATATACACGAATAATGCATTATGACCATATGGTTTATCCTAGGATTATGAGGTGAATTTAATGTTTGAGACTCAACCAATATAATTTCCACATTAACTAAGAAAGAAAAAAATGTTTAATCTTTGTAGACACAGACTAAATATTTTCTCCATAATTACAGCCTATCTTTTTTTTTTTTTTGGTACCGGGGATCAAACTCATGACCTTGTGCTTACCAGGCAGGCGCTTATACTCCTGAGCTAACTCCCCAGCCCAGGCCTATATTTTCAATTGTTTTCTCTTTACTTCTCTGAATTCACTAGATTGCGTCAAACCTTTTTTCTTTGTCTACATTTGATTTTCAGACACACAGTGTCCTTTAATTTATTGCTCCTAAATGAAGATATTTTATTTTTAATTAGTGTCTTTTATTGCAACATTCTATTTTTCATCACTCTCCATTAATAAACACCCTCTCTGTTGATTTTTTAAAAACATTATCTTGCTCCTGTTTTGTTCAGGTCTTCCATAGGGTGAAGTGCTTGTGAGACACTGCCTTCTGATTTCATTTTTTTTTTCAGAGTGCTTCCTTTTTCTGGAAATGATATTCCCTTTCTTTAAATCTTGAATCACCAAACTATTTCTGTCAGCAAGGCTGAGGCTGGGGTGGGGTAAATAGAGCCTTAACTGGGTACAAAAGAGTGGTGCACTCAAAATTAATAAATCAAGATAAGTAATATTTTCATAAAATATATTTTAAAATTAAAAAGTCATGAAGAAGATTCATGATGACCAAAGTGCCAACATTTTAACTAAAGACAGAGTTAGTGGCAGCTATGCCAAGCCACACTGGACCTGAGGTGCAGAAGCACTGAGGTCAC